>CEMM01321965.1:35009-131526 GCA_900068975.1 Hygrocybe conica | reverse complement strand
TTTTTTTTTCAATACGTCCCACTTCATTTCACTCACACCGATTCATTCAGTCTGACATCTTTCACGGTTATGCTACATACGTTCTCCATCTCGAACGCGCCCTCGAACAGGTCGACGAAGCCATCTCCAGAACCCCGGACAAGAAGCCAAAGAAGCAGGACCTAGCAGAATGGACCAGGGTCTGCAACGTTCTCCGAAAGCTAGAAGAAACAGCTGCCGAAAAAGGCGAAACAGGACTTGCCATTACGCTCTCGAAACCCTTCCAGCGGCTTCTCAAGTACCCCCTCCTCTTCCAGAATCTCCTCTTCCACACAGACCCCAGCACGTTCGAGTATGAAAGCACGCTACAGATGGTCGCAGAGGTCGAGACCATAGTTCGCTCAATCGAGGACGAGAAGATCCAGAAGGAGGAGCGTGACAAGACACGGGATGTCTTTGCTCGCATCGATGGCCTCGACAAGGTCAAGCAAGTGGCTCTACCGAAGCCGTCACGGGTGTTGATCGAGGAACGGCCTATGGTGTCTGCCACCAACGCTGTTCCTACCACCCCATCCTCACCCGGCCCTCCGAGTTCACCCCCAGTCGCTGGTTCAAAAGTCAAGGGCAAGTCCTCCTTTAAGCGTCTGAGCGACGTACTCTATTCTGGACACGGCATCGGCAGCAAGAAGGATCTGTGGCTCGTCGTGTTCAACGATGTCGTGCTGCAATGTCAGAGAACGGGCACGACGTCCCTACCCATCGTGGCCGCCACTAATTCGAGGACGACGTCATTGCCCGAGCTGCAGGGAAAGGCAAAGTATGCGACGACCGGTCGTCGAAATTCTCACACGAAACCCCGGAATCTGTACAAGTTTATCAAGGTAAGGGGGGCACCCTTCTCGTAGACCCCAAATCCGTTCCCATCTATTTTCTTTTCCTTCCCCAGATCCACACTTGGGCAATCGGCGAAGTCGTACAGCCCCGTGAAGGCGTCGTGGCCATGGAAGAGTACGTCCCAAGCGCATAAGCTTCCCCCAGCCGCTGACTTTGCATCACACCCATCAGCGTCGCTCGTTCGAAAGCCCAAGCACACTCGTCCGGCATCCAACCCACAATCGTGCCGCTCCCAAATGAAGACGAGGATGGGGCGGCCGATTCGGACGACTCGGACAGGAAGAGCAAAATGAGCTTCTCGTATTGGGGAGCCGACAAGGTCACCGTGCAGAAACCCGCCATTTCGAAACCCCGTCCTGGAATGGCGAACAGCGCACGGAGAAACGGTGTGGGCATACCTTCTGCGTACGCTCGCGAATCGTCTGCCAATGCCAAGTTCGGCACGCGGCTGGTTTCGGCTGAGCATGTGAGCCCGCAAGCACGAGCCGCCAGTCGGAGGACGCAAACACCCTCGGCCGGGCGCAGGCCGCTCACCGGTGATGATACCACTAGCCAAACCGTCAAGGCGACGGTGACAAGGCCGGCGTGGGATATGAGCACTCGTTCTCATGGCGCGAACACGCCGGTCACGACCAAGAGACCCCGCAATACCTCCCAGAACAGTCGTGCGGCCACGGCTGCCGCTGCTGCAAAGGCCCTCGCATCCCCCGCTCCATCCGAAGATTCTGGTGTGGGCTTATACCGTCAAATACTGGAACAGAATCCGTCATTCAACGGATTATGAGGAACTTTTCATCGTATATCCCGGCTGAACCTTGATTCCCTCACTTTCCTCGTCCCTCTTCCTCATGACTCACGAGATGTGCTTTATTTTCTCTCTCTCTCTCAGGTTTGCCTCTCTTCTCATGCTCGCGAATTTTTTTTCTTCTTTTGCTCGGCTTCTGTTCCATAACAAAGAACCAGGTCTCTTCACTCATTCATAGCTAACCTACAATGCTCTCCTTTAAACAAGACCGGACGTACAGACAAGATTTGATTATCCTACAACAGATACCACACTCCTTTTATACACACCCAGTATTGTCGCAGTTTCTTATCATAGGGTATCGTACACTTAAGCCGCGTTGTCGCCATCACCCTCTCCGTCGTACGCGGCGTTGTGAATTTTGACGGCGCGTCCGCTAGGGTCAGCCGCACAACCCCAATCTCCACGAGGGATCCAACTGCAAAGGTGTTAAAAACAAAGTTGAAGCGTGGGAGGTGAGAAAGCTTTTCGTACCGAACAGCCGTCTTGGCAGCGGCTCGGGTTGGGTAGAAACCTGTCAGATCCATCCTCAGCCAATCGATTAAAGCGGGAGCATGGGCGGAACTCGCCTTCAAAGATCTCACGAATAAAATACGCTTCTTTGGTATCGGGGGTATCCTCCGTCCATCGTTCCGCACGCTTGGCAAACGCTTCATCGGAAACCGAGGCAGCAGCGTGGTCTTTTATACTGCAGAACGGTGATTCGAGGCTTTGATCTTGAGCCAAAGCATCAGCACTCACCCGTCGATCCAGGAATAACCGACGCCGTCGGAGAATTGTTCTTTTTGACGCCAAAGGATGTTGGTGGGGAGGTAGGGCTAACGACATTGCGGTGAGGTGGTGTCGACCAACATGATGCAGGGAGTCGTCTTACCCTGCCGCCAGCAGAGACGTCGAAAGCCTTCCTGAGAACATACTGCGCATAACCTCCGCATCAGCAAGCTATCATCACGATGCTAAATCACGACAAGGACCTTTTCCATGTATGGGCGACCGTCCTCGTCGGATTTCTGATCCTTTCCCTTGGCAAACATCTTTGCCTTGGGATCAATATTCATGGCAACTTCGAGGAATGCCTTGTCCAAGAAAGGCACGCGAGCTTCAAGTCCCCACGCCATGGTCGATCTGGGGTTGTCATTCTTCAGTCAATCAAATACAGAGGTCAGGTGGCGATACTCACTTGTTGGCCCGCAGGCAATCGGCGGTATGGAGGTTCTTGACGCGCTTGACGGTTTCTTGATGGAACGCGTGCTCGTTTGGCGCAGCGTGGAAATAGAGGTATCCTGAGCACCGCATCCAAGGGTCAACGAGGCGATCAAATGTCGAGATGCTGCAATGATCAATCACCTCCAAGAATTTCGTCACTGCCCTCCCCACTGAGCACCATTTTGACACCCATCGCCTTGATCTTCCTGCTGAGAAGATACATGGGGGTACTAGCCCTGACGGTCGTGACGTCATAGGTTTCGAGGTGGTAGATCACCTCCGGAATTGCGTCGAGGCCCTCCTGAACGGTGAATACGAATTCGTGGTGTGTAGTTCCGATGTAATCAGCAACGGCTCTTGCAGCCAGATGGTCAGGGGAATTTTCCAAACCGATCGAGAAGGAATGGAGTTGAGGCCAAGACACGAATCGGTCTAGGAACAGGAGCGTCAACCAACGAACCGCCCGCGAGGCACATGTACGTACCTTGGTCGGCAATGCTGGATGTCGGTGTCGCGGCGCCACTGGTGATCTCCTTTGTCCTTCGCTTCTTGGCTTCCAATTGGTCGTGGTCTATCTGTTCTGCGGCTCTAGAAGCAAGAGCAGCGATCAAACTACTGTCGAGGCCACCGCTAAGAAGCACGCCAAAGGGGACTTCGGACATCAAGCGCTTGCGGACCGCGGCTTCGAGAGTCTTGCGAATGAGAGCATAATCAGGTTCGCTGATGGGGCTTGCGGCGGGATCGCCGCTGTCACCGTTCCACCAGGTGGGATGGAAGTAGCGAGTTGTGGATTTGTCAATGCTGTCATAGACGTGACCGGGTGGGAAGGAGATGATGTCGTCACACTCATCGACGATGGCCTTGAGTTCGGAAGCAAAGTAAACCACTCCGGGACGGGAGGAACTCCTGCCCTGATAGAGGGTTGTGATACCAATGGGGTCCCGCGCGGCAATGATGCGAGGCGGTGTAGTGGACTCGTCCAGCAACACAAAAGAGAACATTCCGTCCAGGTGATTGCATAGGTCTTTGCCATACTTAGCATACTAAGGTATGTCATGAGTCGAGAGGGTAAAAACTCGGAGAAATGTCGTGAAAATGCACCAAGGGTATGATGACCTCGCAGTCGGAATGGGTCTTGAACTTGACTTCGGGACCCATGCTGGCCCGAAGGATTAGGTGGTTGTATATCTCGCCGTTCACGGTGAGAATAACCTTTCCATCTTGGCTGGTGAGGGGTTGTGCGCCGGTGCCTGTCGTGTACGGTGTGTCATGCAAAGTAAGAGGAATATAGGGGAGGGACATACCGACGCCGACGATGGCCAGACGTTCGTGTGCAAGGATGCTTTCCTTGCCGATGTAACACCCGGACCAATCTGGCCCACGGTGACGGAGACGCTTCGAGAGGGCGATGAAGCGGCTACGTTCGATCGTAGGGGCCTGCAGACCATGGACAGCCAAAATACCGCACATTATGTATGGAAGAGGGAGGGGGGGATGAGAATAACGCGGCTGAGGTTGTGGTGTTTAAGTACGGTGACTCGTTCCGGTATATATACCAACACCTAAATGGGACAGACCATTGCAAGTAACCGAAGAGAAAAGAATTTTCATACCAAACGACCATGGCATGGAATACTCGTGATTCAGTACTGCCGTCCACAGGAGCGATCCTGAAACACTGAAAAAAATTGTAGACGTATTTCGACTCACTTTGCGTTTTTCTTTTCCTCCCTCTCGTCCTCGGCGGATTCATCCGAAGTCGGTTACCACCAATCGAGAACAGAGGCCAGCTATCCAGATGAAGCTTGTATCCATCTCGCTGTAGTCGTGGTGGTCGTCAACGGCGCACACCAACGGACTCTCACGCACAATATTAACGGCCGATATTCCCCACAGCCGACAACGCTCGCGACGGCCATCTATTCGAATTCACTCCTTGTCCCGCAGTTCTGCCGACTTCGCTCCAACCATTGTGTTGTAGAACTCACAATGGACTAGCTCAGCGCCTACTTTGGGATGCCAGCGGAAAATGAAGACCCTGCTCGAATACATCACACATTGCGGACTTTCCCCGAAAAACATCGGTCAAGGCGTCTCCACCCTCACAGAAGTCATTCGACCCCAGGTCAGCTGCTATGCGCGCTTAGCCCATCCACATGATGCCCTGGGACACATTTTTGCCATTGGGTCCAAAAATACCGCCATGGCGTGTAGTGCTCCGGCAGCGGAGTGGTGCTGTCATAGATCAGCTGGTTAATACCTCCTCCTCCATGCACGTCTGGAAATGTTCAACTTAGACTCCACGACGCTCGCCACAAGTCCAGAGCAGCAAGTTCCGCGTAAGGACCCTCTCGACGAGGCGCATGGATTCGGGTAAGTCGATCGGCCAATATGGAACACCCCATTGACATGGCTCCGAGCACATGCTTCGGCTAGCAGTCGAGCGCCGCACTGTTGGCAACGGGACTGTAGGAACCTAGTCGAGCACGAACCATTCTGAAAGGTTGAATCAATTGCAAACGCCCGAAGAAACTCCGCTGGCCCCACAACGAATGACGCCCGAGCCCATTGCATCACCAGCCTTCTCGGGGAGGGCCGAAACCTCGCACACGTCGAGACACTTGATCCGACCGAGACAACATGCAACAACTCCTGGCTATTCGCATGGGAGCATCGCGAATCCAACCTGGCCAGAAACAATGACTTGGCGGGTACTTGCACTCTGCATATGCTCGCTCATTGGGCAAACCTGCTTCCCAAACCATATGGACGCCAACGACGACCGCGCGCGCGCGTCGTATTATGCTTCCCCAACCAAGCGGTGTCGTAGAACACCAAGAAAATCTTGGTCAGGTCGCCGAAGTATAGGACTCCGAAGGACAACTTGAAAAATCTCTGATCTGACGGCCTTCACATCGGCACCCGGCGAATCTCCGTAAGTAAGACTCAGACCAACAACCCCCCCCAACTGTATTTTACGTTCTGTCACCCGTCACAGAATCATTATTGTCCCGCTGCCACGAGGCAATTGCCGACAAGCCGCCGACACCGTGGAAGACAATGTCGCCGGATCTTGCAGCATTATATATTATGGGTTGTAATCCGCCCCACTGAATCGCCTTCACCGTCCACTCTCATGTAATAGTTCAGCGCACTTGCTTTCCTTTTATAGACAACTTGTAAGGGGAATGACTAATACAGCATCTTGAACTCGGCGCTCCTTGAAGAAAATGTCCTCAGCGCGTGCAGTCCAACGGAAGAGAAAGGCCATCGAAGTCGTCGATGCAAAAGTCGCCGTGGACCTAGCAACCGCTCAATCTTATAAAGAAAACGTCTTTCTTTTCGTTCCTAATCTTATTGGCGAGTGACCACACTTTTTCGTCATCTATCCATCGGCTTTGAACGAGCGTTCAATGATGCAGGTTATACGCGAGTGATACTGGCTGGCATATCGCTCTATTATATGAGCTATCACCCCCGATACTGCACGCTCGCTTATGGCGTGTCGTGTCTGCTGGATGCCGTTGACGGGACCGCAGCAAGGGCATTGAAGCAGACCTCCAAATTCGGAGCAGGATTGGACATGATTACGGACAGGCAATCCTGTGTCCATTACGAACCTGGATGTAGCTGACATCGCTCTCGAGTATAGATGCACGACATCATGTTTGCTCTGTTTTCTGGCCTCCGCCTATCCTGATTTCGCGTTGATCTTTCAATTTCTCATCGCGCTCGACTTCAGCAGCCATTATATGCACATGTACAGGTGCTTCAGCTATCCCATCCCTCCATTTTCCGTCGACCCCACTCACCAGTCGCGTCATTTTGATAGCACCCTGGTCACAGGTGGTGTGAGCCACAAATTGGTCACCAGTGATGTCAGTCGAATTCTGTGGCTCTACTACAATGATTCCGTACGTGTTCTACCTCTATCGGACGCATTCTTGGGTCAATGACGACATTCCTTCATCACAGCGAATTCTTTTCTTCGTCTGTGCATGCAACGAGCTCTTCTTCGTGGCCCTATATCTGATGAAATGGGTCCAAACACCACTTGGACTGCAGTCATACGTCCCAGCCTTGTCTGGTTTTCCAGACTTGACATACGCGGAAGCGATGGCGGTAATCTGTTTTCCGGTGTGCTTCCTTAAGAATGTGATCAACATCGTCCAACTATGGAAAGCATCCAAAATTCTGGTCGGAGTAGATCTCGCGGAGAGGGCGAAGGCACGTGAGGGTGCGGATGCGGAGAAAAAATGACCATCCCTGCGATTTGCTGCCACTCAGTTCATATCCGCTAGGAACGTGGTGCTCGTGTATGAGAATAATGCCATGTTTTCGTACATTCGTCGTCCGAAACGGGTATGGTGCAAGTGAATCCGCTTCCCAACTGTATGTAACACGACACGCTTTCAATGCATGTCCTAAGGGATATCAATCGAAAAAAAAAATTGCGGATCGCCCCACTCTCTCTCTCTGAGACACCATCCATCCACTCAAGATGGAGGTGGGTTACAACTCCCCCGAACCCGAGAGAGACTTGGAGATTCAAGACGCCCAGCTTGATGTCGTGCGTCCCTCTCAACTGTCCTTTTCTGTCGAGTCAGTGTTCATGTCCGTTCCAGGTAACTGATACACAGCCTGATGTCGGCGATCAGGCTCAGGACCAAGACTCACCTGAGTCGAGCCCTCGCCGGGACAAGGGAAAGGGGAAAGCGCCTGAAGACAAGGGAAATAGAAAAAGAAGGCGCAAGAATAAAGGCAAAGGCAAAGCGCAAGATGCAGATCCAGCCCAGGATTGCATCGTCAGAGTATGCTTTCGACCGTTTTTGAGCTCTTTCTTGCTGATCAATGCTTCTAGTCGATGGCCGATAGCCAAAAGGAAAGCGGCTTGGCCGAACTGGAAGCGGTTTTCATGCTCACGGCCACTCGGATGATGGGCATCAGGGATATATTGTTGGAGGCGTCCGCTGTGCTCAGCAAGAATCTCAGAGATTGGATCGAGCAGGCAACGGATCCGATAATTGCAAAAGTGGCCTTACGCAGCCCGGATGACCTGGGGAAAATCATCGACGCAATCAGGGCAGAAGGGAGACTTGCACTGAAATCCATCCAGACCGAAAAAAAGGAAGACGATGTGAGTCGGTTCATCATCTGTTGTTATTCCGGTCTGACCTCGACCATACAGGAGACCCCCGCACCCGCAGATTCAGCGTCTGTCGCAGAAATTGACAAAACGCTTGTCGGTGAAACGGCCGCTGAAAGTTCGAAGGAGGCTTGCACAACAACCGAAGAGGCTCAACATAAAATACCCGAAGAATATCGAAAGGTCGTTATGCTGTTTTGTGCGTTCATCACCGCCAAAAAGGATCATGTCTTGGCGGAACTAGACCTTGTAACGGCACCTATGGGGCGCTCTGAACTTGATTTGGGATACGACATGCAGAGCGATTTCATGGATGACGAAGAATATGATCCCGGCTTGGCGCTAGCGTTGATGCTGTCCATGCAAGACCAGCATGGTCCGGGTGGGTCGTCATCGATGGAAGGGGGTCCCTCCGGGTCGTCCAGTTGTGGCAGTGGCCTCCTCCCTGCCGTGCTTGAAGAAAATGACGAGATTTCGGTGTCATCGGGGGATGTAGACGGAGTGGTAGGGTAGCTGGTCAAAAAAAAAAGAGTGGTGCTTTGTTTGATGTGGTAAATACAACCCAGGTTTGATTGAATCACCTCGGATGCGTTCTCAAGTTCTGCTCTGGCGTTCAAGATCCCTTTTAAAACAGCCAGCATCTTGTCATAAACGCGCACTTTCCATCGTTCATCCAGACAAGCTTCGTACAAGAAAACAGCAATGCCTTTCTTCCACTGCCACTCATCGATTCATGTCCTCCCTCCCTTCTGCACCGGACGACACCCAACCAAACATCCAACCGTCGACACAGGACATGTATGGCGCTCCTGCACCGGTAGAAGAGCCAGAAAAACCTAAAAGGCGAACTAGAGTCTCCGCTGCCACTAAAGATGTCGAACCTTTACCAGACAATCTCAACATTCTCTGGACCCCAGACGCGACCACACCAGCGAATAGGTCCCCTACGACTTCCGAACTACCACCCCCAGAAATGCTGGAGGAGGTATTGCACAATCTACACATCGTTTTGCATCCCAAGACCCAGCATCGCTCTATATATGCATCGCCTTCTGGCCGTCCTGTCGAACCGACATTTGCTCTTTTCTGTCCGATCGAGGGAGGGGAATACATAATTGATGCCACCGTTCAGGAACTCGCGCGTCGCATGGGTTCCGATGTCGTCGTGTTGGATGCCGTGCAGCTCGCTGCCGGTGAATGGGGTGCATTCGGCAAAGGTATGCTCGAAAACCGTATTGATTGTTGGACTTATATTCAATGATGCTTGAATAGCCGCTGATTCCCTCCAGCTACCTCAGAATCCTCTTCACTTCCCTTCGTCCGCTCCGCCTAGTCCACAAACCTCCTTCTCACGTTCAGCTGCCCTGGACGACGATTACGACGGCGACCCGCCCGCTCAGACAATACTACCCCCTCAAATGACATTCGCCGTCATGGCACCGATATCTTCCCCTGCCGGTCGGCCGCTCATCCCTCCAGCCCCGAGACGAAACACCACTCCAAGCAAAGCCAAAATATTCTTTGACGAACTTATCAATGTCCCAAACAAACCAATAGATTCTACAGAAATATCATCATCTGTCAAACCTCGTATCATCTACATCCGCGACTTTCCAACTCTGGCACCCACATCAACATCTTGGTATCCCCCATTGCTTTCCGCTGTTCGCCAACGTCGTCAGGGTCCATTGTCTCGTCCCACATCACCCATTCACAATCCCATAGCCATCATTTTCGGCGTGACACCGTCATTGACTCCAACACCTTCAAATCCAGGTCATGGCACGGAAGCTCCGAGGTCACCATCCTATCCTCCCTCCACAGATAAATCAGAGTGGGGAGAAGACGAAACTAGTGATAAAGCCAGGGAACGGCGACTTAAAGATCGTATGCGGACGTGGGAGCGGAGCGACAAGGCATTGCTGGACCAATTACCCCGTCTACCTTTGAACGAAGACACGGACACTCTCAGCCCTCGGCCAGATATTGTTGTGATCGGAGCACCTGGTACTGTGGCAGCGGTCCCGCCAATAATTGGATCTGGGATGAAGGGGAATCTCGGGCCACGACCGCCTCTGAATGATGCTAATTTCTTTCGGTCGTCGATCTTGCTCCCATCCACACGTTCTCGCGACATAGAGCGCTCATGTCGGATGAAGAGAAGGCAGGAGATTAACGAGCTCACCATGAGAATGGGAGTTGGTGCTGTTGGAGGACTGTTGGGCCAGAAGGTGGTCACAGTGGCAGCTACGGACACTATCAAGGAAGGTGAGGCTTCTTCTACAAGACAGGAGGAAACCGAGATGTGGGATCACTGGGGTTCACGGATTGAGGAATGGCCCACTGTCCGTCAGATTGCGGATCGAGCAGTTGGTAGCGTTGTCGCGGCCAATGCTCTTGTTGAGAATTCGGAAAGATCCACATTGGATCCCACCAACATTTCCTGGTCTGCTGTCTACCGTGCATGGTCCGCTCAAAAGGCTGCGCTGGACATGAAGAAGGCATGGACGAAGCAGGCGACGGAACAACCGCTGAATCAGGAAGAGAACGATGAAGCTGCGGCTGAAGATGAATTAGAGGCGTTAATCGAAAGAGTCAAGAATGAGCCTGATTTAGATCAACATGAATATAGGCTTGTGACTTGCATTGTGGATCCAGGTATGGTGCGCCGCCTTCGCAGCCCAAAATCTGTTGACGTTTCACTCATTAGATGACATGGGGACGACGTGGAACCAGGTCCACCTCCCACTTCACACTATCGATGCAGTCAGGACCGTCGTTTCGCTTCCTCTTTTGCATCCTGCCGCTTTCCAACAAGGCATACTGAAAACTCACGGAATGAACGGTCTCCTGTTGTTCGGACCACCAGGTACCGGAAAGACCTTGGTGGTCAAAGCTCTCGCCAAAGAGGTCGGATGTCGCATGATGGCCGTCAACCCTTCCGATGTGCTTGACATGGTAATTTCGGTTGCTTACAGAGTATCTCCGTCACTCAACTCAGGCAACAGTATCTCGGCGAAGGCGAGAAACTGGTCAGAGCGGTTTTCTCCCTTGCCCGCCGTATCTCGCCGTGTGTCGTTTTTCTTGACGAGATCGATGCGCTCTTCGGTGCTCGGACTTCTAGTCACGGTGGAAGTGCATTCGCTCATCGGAGCGTCATTACTCAGTTTATGCAAGAGATGGATGGCCTCAAATCTTCCAAGGACCATCGAGTTATCGTCATCGGAGCGACGAACAGGCCTTTCGACCTGGACGATGCCGTCCTACGTCGCCTGCCTCGTCGCCTGTTGGTAGATCTACCGGGGGAGAAGGAACGCGAAGGTTAGTTGTATCAAACAGTTGAGGGACTTCCACTCAACTGGACCGCTCAGAGATTCTGAAGATACTTCTCCGGGACGAAAAGCTGGGCCCTGACGTAGACCTCACCACACTTGCCAAAAGGACCCCAAGCTTTTCTGGATCAGACTTGAAGCGTCAGTCGTCCTGTTCTTCATTCAAGAACGGCTTTCCGAATACATTTTGCAGACTTGTGTGTTTCCGCAGCCTTAGATGCAGTCAAGGAGTGCATGGATGTGCCTTGGGACACTGGTACCCAACAACAACAACCCCTTCCGGTCGAACCGTCAGTTATCGCTGGTCCAGACACTGACAGTTCGGGGGATAACAATCCGGCGGAATCACGACCTGCAGGGTCTGGACAAGCATCAACGAACAACATTGTCGCATCAAGTCGTGTTCTTGGCCTGCGTCATTTTCACAAGGCGTTGAAGGAGATAATACCTTCTTCATCAGAATCCTTGAACACTCTCAGCGATTTGCGGAAGTGGAACGATGAGTTTGGGGAAGGGCGTAGCACACGAAAAAGTCAGCGAGTCTGGGGCAGAGGTCGATTCGGTTTCATTGATGGAAGCGAGACCAGGGAAGAGGGGAAGGTAGTGGATACCTATAACTTCACACCACAACCTCGGTAGTTGATTGTGAACATCGTGCTACCTGCGGGACCGCCGCAATGGTCGCCTTGCAGCATCGTCATCATCTTCATTTCCCACACCAACCATCCTCACTTTCTTCTTCTCTTTTTTGGCCTGTCTTCGCGTTGATTGGGAAGGTTCGTCCTCATCCTCGTCCATCTCTTGGTCCTGTGATCCACCTTGGCTTTCTGCCAAATCTTTCTTCCGAATGCCACGACGGGCATCGTCCTGACCGTTTTGAACAGCGTTCTCCCCGACGGACACCAGTGGAGCTTCAATTGCCTGAGGCCAATCTTTCGAGCACGCAGGGCAAGCTGTGCGTCGTTGAGTGAACTTCCGAAAGCAGTGTGTGTGCATCCGAGTTTTGCAATTTGGCGTGAAGCATGATATGCCACGGGTGAGTATCTTTGAAAAGGAACACAGTCAGGTCCACCGTCTAGAAATCATCAAATCCGAACCTCCATGCAAATTGTACACTCGATTACTTCCTCGGGGTACGTGGATTTGAGATATGGTCCGAGCTCCACGACGGTTCGAGTGGCGAGAGAGTATCGGCCACGCCTAGTTATTGGCCGTGTCACTTTTTCGCGGAGAATATATGCCAATTGAGCGACTTACGAGCTCTTGAGAAGCCACCCTTTGGCGACGAAGCTACCGAGGACGACTTCGGCTTGCGTCTTGGTCATGCTGCTGGACCGCAGAGTGTTGACCTCCCTCAGGGCTGCCAAAGACGAGACAGAGAAGGATTCATTTGGTGCAAGCATGATCTGTTCGACCTGTAGAATTAATACGGGCCCGTTAGACCAGGCTGACCCAGATGGGAGAACCTAGCAACCTACAATAGCTTTGAAGAAAGCGATCTCGAGGGCGGAGTAATCAGACGCCAATTGCGCGATTTCATCGCCTTTCCTATTGACCTGAAAATCGAGAGAGGTCATCAATGAACGTCCAATGCCTGGAAATGAGATTGAACTGATTACAAGAATATACATCTCTATTCCAGTGGCTTCGTCGTGAACGTTGCGAAACTCCAGGTCCAAAGGATCAATGGATTTGTTAATCTGGCCAACGAAATCGGTCCACGCTGCTGCGTCACCATTGCGCGCGATATGTAGGAGTTCGTTGGCCGCTGCAGGATGGACAGTGTCAGGATTCGAGCAATGGGATGCAACGATGAATTACTGCTCACAATTGACGGCCTCGATCGATTGAGCCCAGATGATCTGAGCTAGCTTTTTCGAAACCACTCTCCTGGATATAATAGCTTGTAGAAACAGTCGCTGGACGTCGTTCTCTGATGCCATCGGACAAATTGACGCGTCGGACGCGTTTGAAGATTGAACAAACAAGGCCAAATGTGGTCTACATGTATACCGTACTTACATACCGCACTCGTATCATGTCGTGTCATCCCGTTAGATTTTCGGTACCCTCAGCGTCTTGCTTACCATGGCGGCTGCCCACACGCCAAAGATGGTGCTGACCCAATGGATCTCCCCGTGTCCACCCTCAGGTCCCCACAGCGTCACTGTTCCCCACGGAATACCTTGCTGGCCATCAATCCAGCCCTTGGACGTCCAGTATGACAGGATTCCGACTAGTGCCAATGAAGAGGGGATGGGTAGGCCCTCAAAATATTTTGCCTTGCCGGACTGGTCTTTGGGAACCAGTGCCACCGTCGCGTTGAACCGAGCCAGTCGAGCGAGCCCACAGCAAATGAATCCTGTCAGAAGAACTGTGTCCAAATATGTACGAAGTCCGACCACGAAGGCGAGGAGTGCCGGAGCGACTCCAAAGGATATCTAAAAGGTTCATAAATTAGATATGAACACTGAACTAAACGAGCACAGTAAAGTCGTACCAGATCAGCCAAACTGTCAAGTTCCTGGCCAAGCATGCTGGCCGATTTCCTCCATCTCGCAACCTTTCCATCAAAGAAGTCAAACATTAAGCCCGCCAATGGCAAGGTGAGGGCCGACCACAAATGGTCGGGGTCGTTGGTCAAAAGATATCGTGCTGACGAAAATATCGAGAAGGAGCCGCATACTCCATTCATTATCGTAACGAGGTCCGCAAGACGAAAATTTCTGTTATCAGTGTTGGTGTCATCAGGTCCGGGCTGGATCAGACGACTCTTGCGACCTACCGGACGAGTGAGAAATGCCCTGTCGTGTCATTGTATTGTTGTAATGCATGAACGGTGGGGTCCACAGTTGTTCGTGAGCTATTGGAGACCTCCCTGCTCGATTTCCGTTGGGTCATAGCTGGGTCGAGGAGGTTGGAGTCAATGTGACTGGTCCGGTGTCTTCCGGAAATATTTGATAAATTTATTTATTCAACCATATTGAGTCCCTCCACTTTGAGCTTCTCAAGCTCCATGCTCCTGGCAGCGTATTGGTTCGGATGAGTGACACTTTCTCCACCGCCAACACCCTCCCCTTTCTTGACCCCCAACGCTGAGTGTGAGATCTCAAACACTCGTGTGCATGCGACGTGATAATGGCCCGTCTTGACCATATTCATGATTTCAGGCAGGTCCGCGGTTTTCACGCCAGCGTACGACAGCAACGCGGTTTGTAAGTTGTCTGCCGAAAAGTGTCGGAAAGGGCATCCATGAGAGTCCGACGGGCCAGGTTGGTCGCCCACCAAAATATGCTGGCAACTATGCAATAACAAAAAAGATCACGGTGGTGGTCTGTGTGACAAAGAATGATCATACCTCTTCGCAGGATAGTTGGCTCGCTTGCCTTCCAGACCAAACGAGTGTCGAATATTGTATTTATATTCTTTGTTGAACTGGTCATCTGTGATGTTGCTGAACGACTTCCGCCAGAATGCAATCGCTTCTTCGATGGACAACCCCAAGACCTACACGCACGCATCATCGTCAATTATCCATCAGCCTGGAACATCCGACTTACCTTCAGGAACAGACCATATTGCAATCTGCCAAAATGTTTCAAGTGGTGGTCCTTTCGGAGACGCTCGTTGAGGTTACGCATGCACATTGGGAAATGCTTTCGTGCGAGCTGGTCGACCATTTCGGCCTTGATTTCTGAGTCACTGCCGCCTGAAGGTGCACTCCATTCAGATGGCACGCCAGCCAAGAACCCTTGCGAAAGGTGTGTCAAGATGGGAATGAGCCTATTATCCTCGTCCAGGCGAGGCAGAAATTTGGCTGTCATCTGACACTTTGCTTTGAGAATCACAGCGTCCCCTGAACGGAAATTCTAACCTCGAGAGCCTTCATCAAGTTTGTTTCAAACTCCTGGAAGACAATACTCGATTGATTACTGCTGGAAACGTATGCCCAACCGGCTTTCAAAAAGACCTTTCGTTTTTCAACGAGGTCTGGCACTTGAGTCCATTTTACCTAAAGATGATTTCAAGTCCATATTCGGTAGATTGGGAGGAATTGCAACCTTGTAAAAGGTCTCTTCGCTAGGGTTTTCCAACTTGAGGTGTGAATAGGCTACCAGAAGCTCTTGTTGATATCGAGTGCGCTCTTCTGAATCAACCTGGGTAATGAATGTATTCAGAGCACCTCGATGGAACGTGGACTGTGAATCTTACAAGCACCCAATTGAACTTCCTTGAGTTCAAAAACTTTTCTCGCTCCTTTGAGTCATCACTCTCGTACCGAACACGAAACAAAGCAGTCTCTGCTTTGATAAATCTCCTTCGCAGCTCTTCACTGGGAGTCCATGAGTTGGTGCTCATTTTATGGACGACACACTCACGATCGGCAGAAGGCAAGTCTCAGAACAAAATGACCGATATGATCCTTTCTCCGTTCACCATCTCTGTCTACCAAACGTGCGGATGTGCTGTTCAGAGGCAAATATTTCTTCGCTTGGGAAAGCGTGATCGACTTCAATTCTTCCCAAGGTCTGTTGCGCGAAAATGAGGATTCGATCTCTGCAAGGACACGAAGACGATCCAGCGCGTAGGTTTCAAAGTCTTCGAGGGTGACTTCCTCAATGGGTGGGTAGTCGTAACTGCGTGTGGTCATGATCAGTTTGTTGCCTACACCAAGAGGACGTAGATGAGACGAACAAGTTCAGCCGATGTGAATATTTGAGAAGAGAATGCGATTCGACCAAGCTATCTTTCTCTGATGCAACCCTCTTCTCACCTGCCTTGAACATTGTTGATGCAAAGGTGTTCACCGATAACTTGACCAGTTAACTTAACACGCATCGTCACGATCACGCGAGCCGGTCACGCGTTTATATATTATATTATTGTATCATATAAAATGGCGACATGACGCGACACAGCCGTTTCAACGTCGCAAAAATGAAGACGAACAAGATATGGTCATCTCTACATTGTAATCAATAACTTCAGCGCCGTTGACCTCGAGAATATCGACCAGGATGACCGGTTTGATCTGGCGGTGTTTCCTCCTCCAGATCAAAAACCACTCCAGGACGATAACGCCTTGCATTCTGGCGAGCATTAAGCTCAGTTTCCTCCTTATTTCGCCACTCCTGTGCAGCAATAAGTGGGTCTCGCATTGGTGGTAGCACTGGCGCTTGACTGTATATCGAGGTTGTCGGTGAGCTAATCACCGTATTAGCCTTTGTTTAATCAGGATTGTCAGACGTGCACGCAGTGTAGTGTATGGCGAACTTACCGCGGTGCCATTGACAGCATCAATGGAAGCAGTTGACACCCTCCGCTGTTTTTGTGATGATCCGAGACGGAACGGAGTGAACGTGGAACTGGCGGGGACTTGATTGTCTGAAGCTGAGAATACGTGTGATGTTGTTATGATGGCGGGCAGCATGTCTTTCGTCCTGGGTCGATAGAGAACATCATGCATGGCCTGTTCACCAGCAGGCATTTTGGTGGATGGACGTAGGCGACTACGTGATTCTTCTTTCTGCTCTCCTGGCCGCAGCTCCTGAGGAGATCTCGCTCTTGGTACCTCAGGACCATGATCATACTTGCGAGGTTGATGGTTGGATGTGGGCGGTGGTGTTGCCATCGCTGTACGAGATGGAGGTCTCGAATTCGAGTTTGCCAAAGAGGAAGGAGTCTGTAATACACTCTCAGACTCGGTTGAGATATTCCGAACTATCGATGTCTGATCCGTGGTAATGGAAGCCGGCTTGTGAGCCGAAGAACGCATAGACGTTGCTTGGGGGTCACTTGCGGCACGCGAATGGGTGAGAGTTCGGTGTCCCGGTTCCGCAAACGTTTGTACGCGAAGTGGTGGTGGGTGCGTTGAAGAAAGAGCGCTCGGGGACTGGCGCGACACGGGGTGGGAACCTCCTGTAAACTGCACTGGTGAAGCACGATAAGATGTGGTTGAGGTGCTAGGTGCTAGATTACTCGAAAATAAGCCATTTGGAGCAGATGAAATGATAGCCATTGGGGTATCCTCACTCCGCACAGGGTGATCAGAAAGCACAGGAACGTGCCTCGCTGGAGGTGCAGATGGTAGGATGGAAGCCGACGTCTGGATCAATCCAGAGCTGCTGACGGGCGGGCTCACGACTGTGGCTGGTGCTTTTGCTGCCGGTGGGGCGGATTGATTTATAGGATTCCCGCGTGAATTGGAATGATGCTTGTTGGGATGTGGTGATGGCAGCGACGTTGCACGCAGGATTGGTGAAAAGGTAGCTCGATCTTGAGACCTCGGAAAGACAGGGGAACTCCGCGAAGGTAATGACGAATCCATATGTCCGGGACTCATTCTGTGACCTTGCGTTTCAACAGTAGCTCCAGCCAAAGGTTTTGGTTTCGTTTTGGAATCCGACGTCCGGACYACACCGTCTTCATGAGACGACGGGGCGTGCAAATGGGCATGACGTTCCCGAGGCAAAGGAGCTACTTGCGAATCATTCAATTCCACATTAGTGGGAGACTCCACCCTACCATGGTATTGATGGGTGTTAACGCATGTACTGGTGACAGGATGTTGAGGATTGCCATCCTCTGTATGCATTATGACCGAAGCAGGTGTTGGAGGGACATTAGTACCAATTTTGTCAGAGGCGGTGAGCTTATTTCTAGTCACTTCCACAGGTAATCGAGCTTGGATAAGGCCATCAGGCCCAAGGGTGGTACCTTGACTGTGTTTGACCAAAGCACGACCTGAAGGAAGCGTCCGTGTATGCTGGGGCGAAGGTGGTCTCAGCGAGAACGTTTGCGCCGGCGGAAACCTCACAACGGATGATAAAGGATGTGTAGGGCGTGTAGATGTGTTGGAGGGAGTAGCGTGGGGCATATGATCTGACCCAGCAAAGCCTGCGTGATGAGAAATCATTTCTAGTGTGACTGAGCTGACAGTCGTTTGCAGAACGGCACTAGCTGGGGATGGCGTCGAGGACAGCTGTGACTGCTCAGGTGCAGTTGGTGGAAGCAGCCGAGGTGGACAGAATTTAGGTGTGCCATTTCTGTCAGTACAATCCTCTCTTTCTGCTGTGTTCGCATTCTCGTTGGTATCTGTCTCTTCATTGGACACAATGTGCTTCGATCCAGCTGTAGCTGCTATGTCAAAGACACGGAGAAGAGGCTGAAGTAGATGCGAAGGTTCAGGAGGGGATGTGTGATTCGCGGGCGAGAATTCGAGTCTCGCCTGAGATGGTGAGATGTTAACCTGCTTGGCTTGGCAATCCTGTTTGTCCTATGGTACGTGGACGTCAGGCTCGGGACACGCGGGATGCCGACTGCTTACCTCAAATGAATCTGCTTGCGAAATTGCCGGTTTCGTGACAACGGCGATTGGAACCTCGGCTGTGATGCTGGCTGATTGGCAATTTTGTGAGGCAGAATCGGGGGACGTAAGCTCATTTCGGATGGTCCGAGGACTTGGCGAAGCGAGTGCTTGGGCTGTCTTGGACGGAAATGGTGGTGACGGTTTGGTGACTGGCTCGTTGTCGACTGGAGTCACGACAGGGGATGACTCATGGACAATGTCCTCCACTTTGAGGGAAGGTAAATGTTGGGTGCTTGGAGGGTCTGTTGAATTCTTCGCGATCTTCGGCGATGCAGAACTGACAGGGGTCTCTCGTTCTACCTGCTTATTAATCGACAAGAGCTTTTGCAATTGGCCTTGGAGTTGGCGTATCATCGGAGTGCTAGCGGCGGTTTGGATGCGTGTATCTGTTGACGCTTGTGATCGTGTTGAAGAATGCAGCGATTCTGGTAACCGGGTCGTCGGCTTGACAGATGACGACAAGATGTTGTTAAGTTGTTGTGTCAAGGAAGCTGCAGCCGTCGAGGGTGATGGAGTTATACGGGCACCAAGAGCACTGGGCATCTGAGATGACTCTGCGGGTGCAGTATTTGACTTCTGCTGGTGGCCGACTGTGAGCAGTCTGCCTTCGGCTTTCGCAGACGGTTCCAGGACGCGAGCTTCGCGTACACGAAGAGGCGGCTCTGCCAAAACTACGGGATCCACGAGAGCGTTGGGAGAACGAGCGCCCGATGGGACACCCTTGCTGAGAGGTGACGTCTTTTCAATAGCAGATAGCAAAGCCTCTCTTGCAGTTGGTGGCGTTACGACTGAGCCAATCGGTCTTGTTGCACTTGGGCGGCTCGCAACCGGTGCATCCTGTTGACGTCCTGATGATTGGAGGGCCGATCGAGTCAAACGGTTGTCAGAACTGATCTGGGACGTTGCGTGGTCGACATCAAGGCTATCACGGTGCGATTTAGGGTTCCCCGGTGGATGAGGGTCGGAAGGAAAAATCAACTGAAGCCCTTGCGGAGTTCCAAGTCTCAAGGGTTCCTGCTGAGGCGCAGTAGCGACATTCCGAGAATGAGATTTTGATACGGGGCCCGTCGGCTGGTCAGACACCGGCACTGCGGCTGCATGCGTAAGCCTGTCAGGAAGTTGCGTATGCAAGGCGACGTTCGCTGAACTCTTCAGATCACGAGCAGAATAGGTTGATGCCAGTGGATCGATACGAGGGGTATGTACTCGCATGGTGCCCGTTGAGCGAGGCTCGGCTTGGTACTGGCTATCCGATCTCGCCGATGACTTGACTCCATCTGTAAGACGTGATTCTGCAGCTACTGGGGCGACGCGATTCTCTGCGGTGCGCCAAATTCCAACTTTCTGTCCGTGCTTCTCCCCATTACGGTGACTTGCCGATATGTCAGCAAGAGCATTGTTGTTGGACTCTACGCTTTTCAAGTGCGGCATCGCGGCCAATCGAGGCTGTTCTCTTGTATCAATACGGATTGCTTGATGAATTTATGCAACGTACGTATTGCACGCCATTCGTGTCGCCAGTGTCACTTCGGCGCAGGTGGTGGTTGGTCTGGGCTTTGGACGATGGAGGGACAGTGATCGCGGAGGTCCTTGTCTGTTGCCGCAAAAGTTGATTGACGTCATCATGACTGCATCAGAACAACTAAAACACTGACGATTTCTCTTGCCCCGGCGCCTCCCGTATCGACCGAGGTGGGGGCTAATGCATTGGAATCTGTAGGAAGGGAGATGTTGCGTTGATGATTTGCCCTCGCTTTCTGCTCTGGAAGATAGACTGGCATAACGCGAGGAGGGGATCGGGGGATCGGCTTTCTGGAACGCGCTGGAATATTCATGATGTGGAAGGACGACGTGTTTTGAAGGAGGGTTATGGTATCCGGCATCTCCGATGGCGACCTCGTGCTTTGCAAACGATCCGATTGTAGGGGGCGATTCTGTTGTTACAATTTAGCGCAATGCTGTCTTTGGGTATACAAGAATCGAGCGACGCACAGAAGTGGTTGTCTTGGTTCCATCCTCAGTGCGATGCCGTCGGTGTGTTGTTACAGAAGGCCGCCTGCCTCCGTCTGAGAATTCAGATTCCTGGTTTCTGTGAGTGGCTAGGTTAGACGATGGGGTGCGCCTTGACGAGCTCGTGTACTCTGCATCGGATGCATAGGCTCTCCTTCGATCGGCCTGAGTTCGTTCGACTTCCTTCGTCCCCTCAGGTTCCTTTCGGTGCTCATACGATCCCACCTTGTCCTTTTCGCGTGTCCTGTTTTCGATTCTCACGTTGTCTTCGTTTCCCCTGTCGTAGATTCTATCCCGTCGTGCGTCATTCTGATCTCTCTCGTGGTGCCGCCTAGAAGACGTCGCATCGTATTCCGCATTGCTTCGCATGACATCCGTTCTCCTCTCGTTATGCGCACGATGGCGAGGAACGGGTGTTCCACGGTTGTCCTCGACATCTGAACCGTGTTCGATTGGAGATTTGCTGTTGGAGGGTACCTGTGGCCGCCTTGGGGTAGGGGTGCGCACGTCACGCAATTCTGGCGTCTCCGATCGCAATTTCTGGGATAGTCCCGGTTGTGACGGTGCAGACGGATGCGAAGTATCGTTCGCGCTGGTTTGATACTGGCTAGGCGCGTTGGCGCGTCGTACGGGTGTACGAGAACTTGAATATGAGGAATCCTTGGGGGTTGTTACAGAAGTGATAAATTTGCGAGATGAATTGGCGGGAACTGCCTCTGGCCTGGAACTTCGGTTTGAGTTACGCGATAATCCATCCCGACCCTGGGAAGCGTCGCGGTGTCGCTCATCCTCGCTGCCGAGATGGCCGTTCACAGACTTTTCGTTGCGACGATTACTACCTTGCTCGACTTGTGAAAATCGGGTTCTGGATGAATTTTCGTGCGGGTATGCAGAAGGCATGCAGATCTGCGAAAATTTCACGTCTGGGTCGCAATGTCGCCAGGCGGCAACCCATACAAAAATGGGGGTTCTGCAGGCGTGCAGCAGATGTTTTTGGGAGCCTTATCAAGGCTCAATGAACGCGAGTGGTAAAGAAAGAAAGAGAAAACACGCTGCATGAACATGAGGCAGACAACACCTGGAATGGTTTTGAGCGTAATCGAAATTGGAATGTTGTAATTTATTTCCGACGTCGACAACGTTCGACCGCAAACGATGTACAGACAGTCAGACAGTAGATAGCATTGAGTGAGGATACAAAACGTGGTCAAGTAGTGTAAGGTAGTGAGCTGTGTGCCGGATGTGCAGACGAGACATCAAAAAAAGAGAAACTCGTCGTACACGCAATTGGCATCACTGGGGTGGCAACCAACGTCTTTGGTCTCAGGACGAGACGCGAACGAACGCGGCGACACTGTCCCCCAATGTTTGCTTTTACACGATTTTGACTCATTATCGGCAGTGATCAGCGGAAAAGCTGGCGAAGACCAAAAAAAAAAAGAAAGTCCTCCTGCCGAGACAATTTAAGGATCGTGTGATGTGAGTCGGGAATGCGTATCGGCCAAGGTTGATCCAACGATCCTACAATCCAACGGTCCAACGATCCAAGCTATCCAAGGTGAATAGAGAAACGTACTTAACATGCTGAGTAAGAAAACGTGATATGGCTGCCACCAAGAATTCACACGCTCCGTCTGCCTGCTGCCCTGCTTTCGTTCTTCAATCAGCTCTCCGTCTCCTTTCTCGCACAGCGTCTCACTATCAATTTTATCGACACGTCTTTAAGCATTGCATCGTAGGCGGTCAAGATTACGCTTCATATGGTCTCAACCTTTTCATTTCCGCGCTTCTCCACTTCTTTATTCACCAGTTCCCTCCCAGGCAAGCGGAATGGACGTTCTCGAGGAGAAACTGAACGGCGCACCACTCATGGAAGTAGATGATGTAGTCTCAGTACGGGATCGTGAGTCACAGCTCGATCACCTACCGTACAGCACTCATAGATTACATCTTGCTCACAGATGAGGCGTTTGCTCGCAAACACTTGCCAGATCTTGGCTACGATGTCAAGGAATTCAAAGTCTACACCTGGAGACTTCATAACTGGAAGAAATTAGACAAGAAATTGACCAGTCCCGAGTTTGATTGTGGTGGCCATAAATGGTGACTCATTCTCGTTCTGTCTCTTATCCGTCTTCTGACACCTTGGTGCAGGCGCATCCTTCTCTTTCCGTTTGGTAACTCAAACGCACCACCAAATGACACCGTCTCCGTCTATCTCGACTACGCTGAGCCTAAGAAATCCCCCGAGGGTTGGCATGCGTGTGCTCAATTTGCCTTGGTCATTTCAAACGTTCATGATCCCACAATCTATACAGTCAGCCGTGCGTTCAGAATCTCGTGGTTTATGACAATCCCTCACTTAATGAGACCCAGACGCCCACCATCGCTTCATAGCGGAGGAGTGTGATTGGGGCTTTACTCGGTTTAGTGAACTGCGCAAGCTCTTTCATGGGCAAGAGGGGCACAGCAGACCGACCATCGAAGATGATGCCGCGGAAATCACTGTCTTCGTGAGAGTGCTGGAAGATCCCACTGGCGTTCTTTGGCACAACTTTGTCAAGTATGGCATTTGCATTGTTTTCAACTTATTTTCCCCCTTGACGTCGCTTCAGTTATGATTCCAAGAAAGAAACTGGATACGTTGGGCTGAAAAACCAAGGAGCCACTTGTTACATGAATTCCCTACTGCAATCACTATTTTGCACCCGCTATTTCAGACGGGTGAGCATTTAATACGTCTGATCGTCGTCGTTGCCTAACCGTTCATCTCAATTGTCACTCCAGGCTGTCTATCAAATTCCTACAGAAGAGGAACTACCAACTGAGAGTGTGGCGTTAGCGTTACAGCGAGTATTCTACCATCTGCAGACCTCCGATCAACCCGTTGGTGAGCCGTACGTTCAAAAATTTATCACCAGCCATCTCACATTTTTCACAGGAACGACTGAATTGACCAAATCCTTTGGGTGGAAGTCTCTGGATTCGTTCCTGCAACACGACGTTCAAGAATTCAACCGAGTTCTACAAGACAAACTGGAGTCCAAAATGAAGGTCTGTGTCAGACTTCTGATGTTGGTGACAGTTGCCCTGAATGATTCCAACAGGGAACCAAAGCTGAAGGCGCCATCGCCAAGCTTTTTGTGGGAAAGATGAAGAGCTACATCAAATGTGTCAATGTCGATTACGAGTCATCGAGGATCGAAGAATTCAACGGTGAGTTTTCATGAGGAATGTCCGCTTTTTGCATCCTGACGTCTTGTTGACAAGACATACAACTCAATGTCAAGGGCATGAAAAATCTGTACGAGTCATTCCGCGACTATGTAGCTGTCGAGACGCTCGAGGGGGAAAACAAATACCAAGCGGAGGGTCTTGGCTTACAAGATGCCAAGAAGGGCATTATCTTTCAATCATTCCCCCCAGTACTGCATCTGCAACTGAAGCGCTTCGAGTATGACGTACAGCGCGACGCCATGGTCAAGGTAAGATTGATTATCCTCGGGGACAATTGACACACTCAACACGGGTCCAGATCAATGATCGGCATGAATTTCCCTTCGAGATCGACCTCAGCGAATTCATCGATAAAAGTACCGACAAACCGAAGCCATTGATTTATAAGTTGCATGGCGTTTTGGTCCACTCTGGCGATCTTCACGGCGGACACTACTTCGCCCTGATCAAGCCAGATCGGACAACTAGATGGCTTAAATTCGACGATGACAGGGTGACGCCTGTCACTGATAAGGAGGTGTTGGAGGAGAACTTTGGTGGCGAAGCTCTGAATGTTGTTCACCCAACACTACAACGCAACCAAGTCCGTGCCATGAAGAGATTCACAAATGCGTACATGTTGGTGTACATCCGAGACTCGGCTATCGACGAAGTGTTGGCTCCGTTCAAAGACGAGGATACACCAACCCACCTCAGTAAGCAAATATATTCTGCGTGAAATTTGTCATATTGTTGAGACATTGATCTTCTGCAGAACGAAGGCTGGACGAAGAGCGGTTACAGATCGAGGCAAAGAAGAGGGAAAGAGAAGAACAACATCTATTCTTGACTGCCAAGGCACTTCCTCTTATTTATCAGTTGTCGGTGGTTAATGCCAGTTTCAGGTCATTACGGACGACACGTTCACCCGTCATGAAGGGTTTGACTTGGCAACGTTTGACGAAAAGAATTGGCCACCATCCGACCTCCCGACTTTCCGTGTCCTCAAATCTGAACCGTACAGCGTGTTCAAGTCCCGCGTCGCAAAGCATTTTGAACATCCTGAGAGTCACATCCGGTTGTGGGTGCTCGTCAATCGCCAGAACAAAACCGTTCGACCCGATACGGCCATCCCAGAAAACGAGCCGACTCTCAGTATGTGAGGCGCATTCTTGGACTACTGATCTGACATCAAGCGTGTAGCCGTCGAAGTGGTTCGAAATAACATGGCTGCAAGACAGAATGACCTCAGATTATATCTAGACGTCATAACTGATCCATCCAAGGTACGTTGTAGTTTTCCCTGCCACGAAAAGAAAGAGGATTCGACAAGCCTGAACAGCCCGATCCGCCGCCTGGCTCCATTATGATTTTCTTGAAACATTTCGACACCTCGAAGCAAACGTTGTGTGGCGCTGGAAAGGTTTACGTGCTCCGCAACAGCAAAGTCGGCGATTTGATACCTCTAATCAACGAAAGGATGCGCTGGGCAGGGACGCCATTGAAACTTTACGAAGTACGCGTTATTTCGTTACGAAGAACCTGCACTGACTCCTTGTAAAGGAGATCAAACCAGGGATGATTGAAGCGATGAAGCCCAAGCACACATTTGCCCAGAGCGAGATCCAGGACGGAGATGTTGTTTGTTTTCAAGTGGACTCGACGGAGAAGGAGTACGTCCTTTTCATGTCACCCGTCATCTGCGGCTCACATTCGCAACGTCCCTAGAGCCCATGATCTCGAGAACCAGGGGTTGTACTCCACTCCCATGCAATTCTACGACTTCCTTCAGAATCGTGTTATGATAACCCTCAGACCGAAATTTCACGAGGCGGACCACGATCATCCTGAATTCCATCTAGTTCTCAGCAAGAAGCAGAATTATGACACGGTACTGTGTTGAGTTTTTATTTGCGATGACGGCTGCTCATGCAACGCCAAGATGTCCACTAAAGCTGGCGAATATCTCAGGCATGACCCGATCAAGTTGCGTTTCACTACCACCCACGCAACAAACAATTCACCCAAGAGCATTCTCAAACGTGCTTTGAATCAGAGCATTGCTGAGATCATGGCACCAAGTTACATTAACCCTGCAACCACCATCATACTCTACGAGAAGTTGGATGTCAGCATCGTCGAGCTGGAGACTAAGCGAAGCCTCAAAGTCATCTGGACGGGCATACACAACCGCGAAGAAGCGGTCCATTCTTTCCTTCTGCCCAAGACGAGTATGGTTCATGAATTAGCTGACCATCTAGCTAAACTGGTCACTCTGACACCCGGTGGGACTGGCAAGATCCGTGTTTTCGAGGTCTCGAAAGACGGAAAGATGCAGAAAGAGTTCACGGGAACGGAGATGATCGGGAACATCCCAGAGGTGGAGCTTTACGCAGAGGTGCGCAATGAAATGTCAGGTTCATTTTCTTCGCATCTATACCGACGACTGCACAGGAAATTTCTCGAGAGGAGTTGGAAGCTGATGACTCTGACAAAGTCATCAGTGTATTCCACTTCTCGAAAGATCTGACTAGAACTCATGGCGTACCGTTCAAATTTGTCGTGAAGCGAGTGAGTCGTGATGTTGTTCATTTTTTGGTCACCCTTTGACTGGTGAATTTTACAGGGCGAGAAATTCGCAGAAACGAAGAAACGCCTGCAAGCACGGATTGGTGTCTCTGACAAGGATCTGGCCAAGTATCGTTTCGCACTCATTCAGGTGTCGACCTTCAAACAGCCGTCATATATTGAGGATGGTGCGTCATTTATGCCATCCTTTCGGGTACGGCAATGAACCAGTAATTGGGCAGAGGACACGATCTATGATCACCAATTTGCACCCGAGGATGTTCTGGGTTTGGATCATCTGGATAAGTCGGGCAAAACGCGGACAGGTGCAGCAGAGAAAGCGATCGTTATTCGAGGATGAAGTTGCCTTGCGTCATGAAACTGTCTTTGATTGTGGACATCTATTCCTTCACTCTCCCTCATCAACTGTATTATGCTTCACCCGAGGAAGTCGACACGGGCCAATACAACGAATGTTCTTAATGGATGTCGTCTCATGGGGAGCAAGTGAATCGATAGATGCTTGCTAACAAGCTACAAACGGTCGGGTATCAGATGCAAGGGATGCTACTTCCGTTTCTTGCTTTTTTTGTTCGACTTTGGGAAAGTTGGTCAGTGCTAGAAGCCGAGGCCACATAAACTCACAGCTTTCGGGCGTGGTATAGCAGCTTGATCTGGTGATGGCTGGGCTTCACCATCACTGGAAGCCGCGCTTTCCGCTCCTGCACTTGAAGGGGGGGCAAGGTTATCGTTGGGTTTGACGGACAGAGGCGTCGGCGATCGAGGTGGCTGTGGAGGAACTGGTGCAACAGTTGGCGGGGGGGTTGACTTCGGCAGAGGCGCCACGGGTGCTTTGGACTTGACGTTGTATTTCCGTTCTGGAGCGCAAAGCCACATCATCATCATCATCATCATGCTGCATTCACAAATGCAGTTTTGACACACCGTATTCAGCCCTTGTCTCCGCAGTACGATCGAATGCATGGCGTATCTTTTCGTTCGCGATGATCTCATTGGCGGTAGGGAAGATGAGATTGCCCCAGCCTTCCACAAAGCTGTTTGCTTCGGAGATGACGTCCATGATTTCTACTTCTAGCTCTTTCTCCGCAGCCAGCAGGCTATTCCACAGGTCTTCGCCTATCGAGCCCTTCTGTAAAAGGTTCTGGAGAGCGGGTTTGTCCTCCCGAAGACGCATGATCCTGTGCACATCTGCTACTGCCCGACGCACAAGGGCGGCTTTCAATAACGCTTCAGAAGCTGGTGGGTCGGATTTCTCGAGTAACGTCATATATGTATTGCGTTCGGGATGCGAGTCGAAATACGGCTCAACCGTTTTGTCTATGAGGGAAAAGTTTTATCACGCATTCCGGAGTAGAAAAGACACTCACTGGCATTGTGTGTCCTGTATAAATAACTAAAAATGTAAAGACTACCGAATACAATCACGACGTAGAGGACGGGAACGATAACCGACGCCATTGCTGTCGGAAGTGTGGCTTCGGAGTAAAAAAGTGTGAGCTGGCAGACGCCACGCGGTTTATTTTGTTGTATTTGTCAACCGTTTCGTTCCGCGCCTTTAAAGGTCCGTTCCTTACGGTTTCTCTACAGTACCTTCTCTCATACAACCGCATACAACATGCTCGGCAACGTAGTCAGAGTTTCTAGGCCATTTGCGAGGAACACCCTTGCTATATTTCCTTTTTCCAGGCGACTTGCTTCCACCAAGGTCTTTTTACATTCTTGTATATGACGTCGCTTGCAGGTATTAATCAGGCAGTACACAGTCCCTCAAAGAAACTCTTCAGGAAGTTATTCCAGCAAAACAGGAGCAACTCAAAAGACTAGTACGCTTTTTTTCCCCTGTTGCTTGTCGTTGTTAGACTCACCTTCTCGCAGAAAGCCGAGCATGGCCAGACCGTTGTCGGAGACGTCAAGGTATGCGGGGTTAACGCGATCTTTGCAAACCTTCCTCTAATCATCTCTTTTAGGTGGAAAACATCATAGGCGGCATGCGGGGCATAAAAGCCATGCTTTGGGAGGCCTCTGTTCTAGATCCCAATGAGGTAAATTGAATTCAAACGGATCTATTTCATATTCTGAGCAATATCACAGGGTATCCGGTTCCACGGTCTCTCGATTCCAGATTGTCAGAAGCAGCTGCCTCCAGCGCCGGGTGGGAAGGAAATGACTGCCGAAAGCATGCTCTGGCTCCTTCTCACCGGAAAAGTACCCACAGCCGATCAATCTCAGCAACTGGCTTGTGAACTTGCAGAGAAGGGTGAATTGCCGCCTTTCCTTGAGAAATTGGTTGATTCGTGAGTACGCCACCGATCATTACTCTCTTCTCGCTCATGCGGAGCATAGGTTGCCGCCCACTCTGCATCCGATGACCCAATTCGGCATGTGCATAGCTGCTTTGAACCACGACAGCGCGTTCCAGGCCGCATATGAGAAGGGCATCAAGAAAAGCGAATATTGGATGCACACTTTGGACGACTGCCTCGGTCTCATTGCCCGCTTGCCCGCACTCGCCGCTAGGATATATCGCAATGTCTATCACCCGGAGAAAACCATTCTTCCTATCGACAAGAATTTAGATCTCGTCGGTTCGTGTTGTCGTGTTTATCCAGAGTGCCTTTGTATCCTCACTCATGTGCTTTTCTGACAGGCAACTATTCCAAAATGCTGGGTTATGGCGATAATCACAACCTCACTGAGTATTTGCGGCTCTACATTGCCATTCACGGTGACCACGAAGGTGGAAATGCTTCGGCGCATACTACACGTGAGATAATTTTGTAAAACTTCCCTTATTACGCCTGACACGCGATTTCGCCGTGTATAGATCTGGTCGCATCGACTCTCTCTGACCCTTTCATATCGTATGCGTCTGGGCTCTTCGCCCTTGCTGGACCACTTCACGGGTGAGTTGTGAAACATATGGCGGAGTCGGACTGCACAAGTTGACGTCGCTGGTGCATGTTAGATTGGCAAATCAAGAGGTCCTCCGATGGCAGTTGTCCATGCTGAATGAGGTTGGAGAGAATGTCTCGCACGACCAAATTAAAGAGTACCTTTGGAAGACTCTGAAAAGTGGTCAAGTGGTACCAGGGTATATCATTGCCTGCTTCTATCTCCTGGTATTGACTTTGATCGCCGTTCTGATAGATATGGCCACGGCGTCCTGCGTAAATCAGATCCTAGGTTCATCGCCCTTCAGGAGTTCTGTGAGACTCGACCAGACCTCCGCGCTAGCCCAATCGTCCAGCTCGTCAAGAAGGTTTATGGATTTCAATTTTGTCTGCTTTCTCAAGTCGCTTATTCTTATTCCTCAGACTTATGAAGTTGCCCCTGCCGTCCTTCTTGAGCACGGAAAAGTAGGTCTGATATGCCGCTCCTCCGGCCTGAAACTGATTCAAGTTCATGACCTCTTTTAGACCAAAAATCCCTACCCTAACGTTGACGCGGCCTCTGGTACGTATCGCCTCTGGCATGATTCTGTACCTTCTCAATGCCGTGTAGGTTGCGTCCTATATCATTACGGCCTTACAGAATTCAAGGTGCGTCCTATCTCATGGTCTCGGGCTATGTGACTGATATATTATATGTGACCAGTACTATACAGTTATCTTCGGTGTCTCTAGAGGTTGTTCGTCTTCATATACTGCTAACATCATCTAACGTGATTTATAGCGCTTGGTGCATTAACACAACTTGTGTGGGCCAGAGGTGTGTCGTCAGATTTTCCGTAGGATCTTGCGACTTCTTGCTAATTTTCTATCTTAGCGTTGGGTCTCCCCCTGGAACGGCCTAAATGTATGTTCCCGCAATTGGAACTCGGATTATGCTCATGATGCTCACGCCTGCTCCAGCATATTCCATGGACGCTCTCCAGAATCTTATCAAGAGTCAATGACAGCACATTCGTATTGTCCCGTGTTGTCTTATCCAGCTCAATAGATGATATCCCCGGCAACTGAGCCATCCGAGATTAGACTCGTATGTCCAGAGCGTACACCAAAAGGAAATACACAAAATGCATATGTCAATGGAGAAGTACGGCACAAGCACAGGAAATTATTTGCCGGAATTTCGTGTATTCAGAAGAAACGAACTCGAAGAATTTTATACATGGCAAGTAGAACTCAACCAGACTAAAACCTGCGACTTTGACCCTGTGTCGGAGGAGGAAATTGTTGGACAGGTCCTGGCTGTTGGACGGGAGTGGGCTGCGGTTGACCTTGCATAGGTTGTGCATAGCCTTGCATCGGATGTTGATTTGTGCCAGGAGGCAGTTGCTGTGGTCTCGGACCATAACTCGGGATTTGGCTTTGAGATGTCATCATGCCAGATGGCCTAGGAACTTGAGCTTGAGCAGCACCTGGGGGAAGGCGCGGATTGGGACCAGGTGCTCCTTGCTGAGAAGGCATCTGCGTCTGGCCCGGGGCTTGCGGAGGACGCGCACCTTGGCCAGGAGGGCCTTGAGCCAGTTGGCCTTGACCTGGGACGTAACTCCTCGCGGGAACGTACCCAGCTGGGGGACGTGCACCAGGGACGGGCGCTGGCTGTGGGTGAGGCATGGATTGACCGCGTGGGGGTGGCAGTTGTTGCTGAAGGCCTGGCGTTGGACGAGGCGCGGGCTGCGGGCCAGCGGGCGTTGCGGATGCAGGGCCGGGATCACGTAGGGCGACCGGAAGCCGAGCAGCGGAACCAGTTGGAGGGGCGGGTGAAGGTGGTATGGGTTGTTTCTCAACGGCTTTGATGATCTCGTCGCTATCACCGATGAAGATGCGGGAATGGGTATTTGTCAGATGTGACGAAGATGACTTACTCGAGGAGATTGAGGGCAGCGCACAATACCACCCATTCGACGCAATCTTCATTTCCCTCTCCCAGGGTCTGCCAGACTGCTTTCTCCTCAGGTGTCTTGCCCGTAATGCTTATCCTGGTTCCACCACCGTTTGGACCGGGTGGGTTCTTCTGTATCTTTCCGAATTCGATTCGTTTGGGGGGAATGTTATGGCCGGCATATGCAAAATAAAACATGCTCCAAAACGCGGCATTAGGATTAGGCTTGGAAACCTGGAATAGAGGGAGATCCGGAGAGTCGGGGGAAGGAAGAGAAAGCTTGTATATGGGGGATATGACTCCAGTATTGGCGATTGACCATCGCAAGTTCCTTGAGGCTTCACATCTAACGACGCGGGAGGAAGCTGAGGAGGAGTGGCCAGGATCAGAGGCAGACGCCTTGCCCGTAGGACTGGGGCGAGGAGGGAAGAGCTTGGCAACACATAGGTCACCCTGAGGTGAGGGCGTCAAGAGATAATTCTCGGAATTCTGCCACACGATAAGATCAAGCTATTAACATGGCGATTGGACTCACGTAGTTGGTGTGAAGATAAGAATACAAGATGTTGGAAGGTTGTCCTGACGAAGAGAGTTGATCAGGTTTAAGGATCAACACAATGCTGAGAATGAGGGTGTACTACCATGAGGAGTAACGACCAAAGTTGGGAGATGATTCGGTATCGGAGGATGAGTAGGAGACGTGTACACTGCGTAGATGGCTAGAACGACGATGATTAGTGATTTAATTGAGAGAAGAGGATAGACTGACCAGCCATGAGGGTAACTAGAAGGATTATGTAATACTATACGACGCGTCGACGCCTTTAAGAAAAGGTGAGCAATCTGCAGCTGAGGTGAACGTATATGGCGATCCCATTATATAGGGTTGATGGACGACGATTGGACGTTGATATCGGATCAGTTTCTGTTTCAACACCAACTGACGGTAATGGTGACGGTTTTCACCACAAATTACAGAGTTTCTGTGTGCGTCAGCTGTAGACTCGTAACTTGTATGTTACCCTAGAAAATTTGCACAAGAAAATGCTATTGTTCTTGCCATACAGCACACATTACCACAGCCAGGTTCGGTACATGATGGTTACGGTGTGACAACTTTGGTCACACGTTCCCAAGTGGTGCCTATCGATTCTACCTTTGGCCTCAAGTTTTCTCTCCCCGAGACCGTGTTCAGCAATCAGTGCTGTCCTAGAAGATTTTCGCCATGAAGGGACTCAAGAAAACCCTGGTTTTTATCTGTCTTCCTTCCTTTGTAACGCGTGCATTCACGAGCAACCTTTTTTCCCAGTTGAGCCGGAAAAGTTCGCAAGATTCCAGCTCGAAGAACAAGAACTCTGGAGCAAATAGCAACTCTACCGCCTCCACCGGTTCCGGAGCGTCCAGCAATTCAGCGAATGCTTCAGGTTCTGGAGCCACCGTGAACTCCGCTGCATCAACAGCCGCCCCGCCTCCGCCGTCCAACGCGACCAAACCTTTACCGCAAGTCGCGTCTTCCCATTACGCTGGGTACTCTAACAGCAATTTTAGTAATCATACCCATCCAATACACTCTACATCGATGCGGACTAGCCAATCTAACGCTCATCCATCGCACGTTCCCGATCGCAGATATCCGCCCTCAGGGCCTTCGATCGTTGTAGTTAGCCCTGATGGTGGTCCCTTTGAATCCTCCCATCATTCAGGTTTTCATGGTTCTGATCGCAATTCCCTGGGTGCCGACCACGGAACCCCGCCCCGAGCTACGACCTTGAATCGCCTTCGTTCTGGCCCAAGAGATACAATTCCTGTCGTCGGAAAACCTCCGCGAAAGCAAAGAAGCAGCCGATTTGTTGTCACGGAGAAAGTTGATATTTATCAACTCCCCTCATTTATGGGTTAGTCGTCATCGTATTCGATCAGTTACGGCCTGACCCGGCTCTTCAAGAAACCCCGCCAAGTGAACGTCCGCAGTTATTCATCAAGAAACTCCATCAATGCCGCGTCCTATTTGACTTCAATGATCCTAACGCTGAAATTAAAGGAAAGCAGATCAAAGCGCAGACTTTACATGACCTGTTGGAATACATCACCTCCCAACGTGGAATCATCACAGATAATCTCTACCCGGAAGTGGTCAACATGGTCAGCTCTTTCCCCTTATCCGAGACTGAAAATATGAATCCAACGATGCGATAGTTTGCCACGAATCTCTTCCGCTCCATTCCACCCCCTGTGAATCCCATTGGCGATGCTTTCGATCCGGAAGAAGACGAACCCGTCTTTGAACTTGCCTGGCCACACCTCCAGATTGTCTATGAGTTCTTTCTTCGGTTCGTGGAAAGTCCCGACTTCAACACCAATATGGCCAAGCGATACATTGATCAACCGTTCGTTCTTAACTTACTCGAACTCTTCGACTCAGAGGACCCGCGTGAACGCGATTTTCTCAAGACGACATTGCATCGGATTTATGGCAAATTCCTGAATCTGCGTGCATTCATTCGGCGATCCATCAACAATGTCTTCTTTCACTTCATATACGAGACCGAGAGACATAACGGCATCGCGGAGCTGCTTGAGATCCTGGGATCGATTATCAATGGCTTCGCACTCCCGCTCAAAGAAGAACACAAGACGTTCCTAACGCGCGTGCTCATCCCTCTACACAAAGTCAAAAGTCTCTCTCTATATCACCCGCAGCTTGCGTATTGCGTCGTCCAATTCCTCGAGAAGGATCCCGGTTTGGCTGAGGAAGTCATGATGGGCCTTCTCAAATACTGGCCCAAGGTCAATTCTCCGAAAGAAGTCATGTTTCTTAATGAAGTTGAAGAAATTCTGGACGTCACCGATCCACTCGAGTTCCAAAAAATCCAAGTTCCCTTATTCCAACAATTGGCACGTTGCATCAATAGTCAGCATTTTCAGGTCGCCGAACGTGCACTCTTGTATTGGAACAATGAGTATGTCATCAACCTCATGAGTGACAATCTTTCGGTTATCCTGCCTATCGTGTTCCCCGCTCTGTACACAAACTCAAAAACACACTGGAATCGGTGAGCTACGATTATTCCAGCGCTGATTCGCACCTCAAAACTATCACCTGTAGGACGATTCATGGCATGGTATACAACGCACTCAAACTATTCATGGAAATCAATCCCGATCTCTTTGACGAGGCGATGCAACAGTACAAGCAAAGGAGGGCCGAGTATGTTCATGGTTCCTTGTGCATTCTAACGGATTTGACCTTTGCTCTCAGGGAACAAGAACAAGCTATTCGGCGGTATGACGCATGGCAAAAGTTGCGAGAAAAAGCCAGAGGTAATGCACCCGGAGGAAAGTTGCCAACGGGTTACGTTGAGATAGAGCATCCACCACCCCCTCCACCGTCTGCTGTCGATGACGCGGACATCATGGATCTGTCGATGGAACTCAACGCCGTGTCCATCGATGACGTTCCTGGCGATCTGGATGAACGAGGGATGGAGAGAGTACCGATGGCCGATCCTGGTGTCGATGTCAGGCTCCGTTGTCATGGCTTTTTTGAACCTCGGCTGACTTGAGGTGTAGGTACCGCGACCGTTTCCAGAAATTTCACGCGAACTTCCGCCACCAGGGCAAGGCCCTCATGTGCGCCGAAAGAGTGCGCTTCCAAGTGAGTGACTCCGCTTTGTGAATACGACGGGGGTTATCTGACGACCACCAAGTCGATCCTTCCGTCCTACGCGATCTACAGGCCCATAGAAGTCTGGATGATAGCGGAATGCGTTCAGAGGCGCTCGCTTAAGAAATTGACGAACCGGTTGCCACGAACAAAACTGATGACGTTTTTCACTCTGTCGACTGTTTTCGACACGCTCAGATCGCCACCCGACGATTTTTTTATACCTGATGCCTTGGAATGTACACTTTATGGGGATTGCTCGCGGGTTTTTTTTTACAGTATTTACCAGATTCCGAATTTAGAAATAATGATGTCCCTTTGCTGAGTCATCATACGTCAGGTCATTCTTGACGCTCGGAGAAGATCGCGGAATGTCCTAGAACGTTAGTTAGGTATATAAGCCATCGTAAACAAAAAATTATTTTGCCCATCTTTCTCTTCTGCTCTTCTGCGCATACAATCACTCATCATGTCTAAAGCTATCGGTATCGACTTGGGCACCACCTATTCGTGAGTATCAACCATCCTCTAACCCGAGTTCTCCTCTCTTACTTTTCACTTTCAGCTGCGTTGGTGTCTGGCAGAACGATCGTGTCGAGATCATCGCCAACGATCAGGGGAATCGCACAACTCCTTCTTACGTCGCCTTCACGGATACTGAACGTTTGATTGGCGATGCCGCCAAAAATCAAGTTGCCATGAACCCGACCAACACGTGAGTATCCGTACGGTGGAACATCATCAGTGCCACTCACATCCTGTCCTACTCTAGCGTTTTCGACGCCAAGCGCCTGATCGGACGGAAATTCGATGATGCAGAGGTGCAAGCAGATATCAAGCACTTCCCGTTCAAGGTCTGGAACAATGGTGCAAAGCCCAACATTCAAGTCCAGTATCGTGGCGAGACCAAGAGCTTCGTAAGCCCTATTTTCATCTCTGGAGACTTTTTGAAATCTCATGTCGCCACACAGTCCCCTGAAGAAATATCGTCAATGGTGCTTCTCAAGATGAAGGAAACCGCAGAGGCCTACATTGGCCATCCCTGCAAAGACGCCGTCGTAACGGTCCCTGCCTATTTCAACGATTCTCAACGTCAAGCCACAAAGGATGCCGGCACCATCGCTGGTCTCAACGTCCTTCGTATCATCAACGAGCCTACCGCCGCTGCTATTGCCTACGGTCTCGACAAGAAGGTTGCCGGTGAACGAAATGTCCTGATCTTTGATCTCGGGGGAGGAACCTTCGATGTGTCCCTTCTCACCATCGAAGAGGGCATCTTCGAGGTAAAGGCCACGGCCGGCGATACTCATCTGGGAGGTGAAGACTTCGACAATCGTCTCGTCAATCACTTCGTCCAAGAATTCAAGCGGAAGCACAAGAAGGGTAAGTTACTAATGACCTTCTTCGATTCGTCCGAATGTTAATTGGCTATTGCGTTCCAGACCTCTCCTCCAATCCTCGTGCGCTCCGACGCCTGCGCACGGCCTGTGAGCGGGCTAAGCGCACCCTCTCATCGGCGGCCCAGACCTCGATCGAGATCGACTCGCTTTACGATGGCGTTGACTTTTATACATCGCTCACCCGTGCCCGGTTTGAAGAACTCTGCCAGGATCTCTTCCGCAGCACCCTTGAGCCCGTCGAGAAGGTTCTTCGGGACTCGAAAATCGACAAGTCGAACGTACACGAGATTGTCCTCGTCGGTGGTTCCACACGTATTCCTCGGATCGTCAAACTCGTTTCAGATTTCTTCAACGGCAAGGAGCCCAATAAGAGTATCAACCCAGACGAAGCCGTGGCTTACGGTGCTGCGGTGCAGGCTGCAATCTTGTCTGGCGATACCTCGGAGAAGACGCAGGACATCCTCCTGCTCGACGTGGCACCGCTCTCGCTTGGGTATGTGGCTTTATCCCGTATCCCGTTACTCTTACTGATTCCCGCTTTCAGCATTGAGACAGCTGGTGGGGTAATGACGGCTCTGATCAAACGTAACACGACCATTCCAACGAAGAAGACCGAGGTTTTCTCGACATACTCTGACAACCAGCCCGGTGTCCTCATCCAGGTGTACGAAGGCGAACGTGCTCGCACCAAGGACAACAATTTGTTGGGCAAGTTCGAGCTGGCTGGCATCCCGCCCGCCCCTCGTGGCGTCCCTCAAATCGAAGTGACTTTCGACATCGACGCCAACGGCATCTTGAACGTGTCCGCTTCCGACAAGACGACCGGGAAGTCGAACAGAATCACAATCACTAACGACAAGGGTCGTCTGTCCAAGGAAGAGATCGACCGCATGGTCAACGAAGCGGAGAAGTACAGAGGTATGTCATGGTAACTTCAATTTTATCAATGACTTTACTTACGACGTTGTACCAGCCGAGGACGAGGCTGCTGCTGCCCGAATCACAGCGAAGAATGGCCTCGAATCGTACGCGTACAACCTCCGCAACTCCCTCAACGATGAACAACTTGCGGGCAAATTCGACGCAGCAGACAAGGAGAAGCTTGAAAAAGCTGTCAATGAGACCATCTCGTGGTTGGATTCATCGCAAGAAGCATCGAAGGAAGAGTACGAGTCGAAGCAGAAGGAACTGGAGAGCGTTGCCAAGTATGTGTTGTGTTGTGTCCCATGGATCTCGGATAATTAACTGGCCTATTTCCAGCCCGATAATGCAGAGGCTCTACGGCGCAGCAGGTGCTGGTGGCGCGCCCGGTGGTGGATTCCCGGGAGCTGGTGGATTCCCAGGGGCCGGTGGGTTCCCAGGAGCTGGCGGATTCCCAGGCGGTGCGCCTGGAGGATTCCCGGGCGCCAGCGAAGACGGTCCGAGCGTTGAGGAGGTTGACTAAGCGATGGCGCACAAAATATTCTGCTCGACGACGTTTTCCTGGACAACTACGACGAACCGCTGTACTGTACTGTACTGGATATCTTTCACGCCTAGATTCTGAAAGCAAAAATCGATTTTTTTTTCTCTCTACAGTAAAGGAACGATTTTGATTTTTTTCTGGTGTAAAGCTACAAATAAATATGTTATCATAGTTCTGCAGATGCATCGATGTTTGAAGTGAAGTCAACTACGCAGTCTGTCAAGTCTGTTGTCCCATGTTCGCATTTAAAGGCGTTAATTAACTGCGTCTTTCTAGCGATGTCTACGATCGATTGTTCAAGTCTGGTTCAAGTCTTTCCAAGATCAGAGATGCTGCATTAGAATCCAAACTCTTCTCTCCAGCCCCCGATGACCCGGGTGTGCCAGGAAGAAGCCTCGCTTGGAAGGTACCAACCTTGCCTATATTGTCTTCCCATACCTGAAGCTGAATCAAATTACCCTCGCCATCGGATAGCTCTTCCTATCCCAACATGAGCCGTTGCTGCAGGCTTCTGAATGGAGCCTTTCGCCAGACCTCTCATCTCTTCGACGATCTCGCAAGCGCTTCTCTGATCTATTGCTTGACAAGATGAGAGCGCCGGACGGCAGCTATGAAGAAGGCTTAGTGGTTCCTGGTATGGACACCCCTCCAAGACGGGAAGCTCTCACCTACGATCTGGAGATGAACAATCCATTGAGTCTTCACGATGAGGTTTTTGAGATCCACAGGTTGTCCTACCATGGTTCTATTGACAAGTCGCACAGAATCCTTGGACGGAGTGGTTCGCATCCGTCGAGCTCCGAAAGACCATTCTGCAAGACGTCGAACGAACGTGAGTATTGCGTTCTCCACTCACGATTGATCGTGCCCTCTGAGAAGAATTCATACCAGATTTCCTGAAATTCCTTATTTTCGCAAGCCACACGTTCAACTGCAATTGTCGAACGTCCTTTTTCTTTATTCGGTGACCAACAAGGCCGTGGGCTACCGCCAAGGCATGCACGAGATTCTAGCCCCACTCTATCAAGCCGTCGATTACGACTCTATCTCTCCTGATGACGATACCAAAGATCTCGATCCTGCAATGCTCGAGCTGTGTTCAAAGATCTGGGTCACAGCAGACGCTTGGATGCTGTTCGACGCCGTGATGCGCGGTGTTTCCCGATGGTACGAGTGGCGCGAACCGCCCGTAACTCAGAACCCAAGCACATCACCGCTTCACTCACACGTTCACTTTCATGTTTCGGGGGAGTCCAACGAAATACGGCCCTACGTAGCTCCTATCGTGGATACCTGCAATCGCATTCAATCAAGTTTTCTGAAAAGCGTCGATCCGTTGCTGTACAAGAAGCTGCTGGCAGCAGGCATCGAGCCTCAAATATATGGCATGTACGCTTCTCCATGTTGTGGTCTTGACGCTGAGGCTGATATTCAAGTATCCTTGGCACCAGACGGTGGTTACGATTGCTATTTACACGAGAATTCGGCATGCATGATGCGATGATACTTTGGGATGCCCTTTTTGCTTGCGATCCAACCTTTGATCTCGCGCCGTGGGTTTGTGTTGCGATGCTGATTCGCATACGAAACCAATGTGAGACTACATTCATATCCTTGTAGTCGGTGCCTGATACTGACTGGCCCGCAGTGATACCGTCGGATTATACTGGTCAGCTAGCAATCCTTCTGCGGTACCCGCATACAGCCTCCCCCTCAAACTCCAATGTCGACCAAATTCATCATGCCAGTCTACTTGTCAAACAGGCTTTGGCGCTGCAGATGGCCCCGACGCCGTTTACCGGCACATCAGTGATGATGGAAAATCGATCGTTGTTAAACATTGCAAATGGCATCTCAATGACATCACTTCCGACGACTGTGCGGCGTGCTGGCCAGCCAGGGACACGGGAGGCATTTTCACCCATTTCGATGTCACGGCCGTCAGGACAAGATCGGAGTGGCACACCACCCGGGCATTCTCGTCAGCAATCATCCCCACAATTGGGCTTACCAGAGATGATAACACGTGGCCTATTGGAGCGCGGAGAGAGTCTTGGGATTAATAAAACGCTGCTGAATGCCGTTACTGAACTTAGGGTACGTCTCTGGGGTCATGTCTTTCTTGATTCCTTTCGGATGACAACGTAAATGACAAGCGTAACATCCCGGAAATGGCGGCTTCTCTAGTACGCACGCCGGCTACATCACCAGCACCTTCTGTGCTCCCTCTTACTGACGAGAGAACTTCGGAAGAACGGCCTCCATGGGAACCACGCACACGGCTTGAAATGGAACGCGAGATTGCAAGCTTGCGGGATACAAGCAAACGGCTTGGCAACGCTGTTGGCTGGATTGTTGATGTTCTGCTGCAAGACGAGAGCGTAGCAAGTCGACCACAAGATCTGGAAAGCATACACAGGCGCAAGCGAGAGGCTTTAGAATGCTTGTCTTACGTTCGAGATGTCCTTCTGACCAACCCGAAGGAGATTGACGGGAGCAGATTGGTGGGTGAAGAAGAATTGAAATCCAGGCGGTCTAGAGAAATATCTGCGAAGCCACACGAAGTCCCTCAGATGGTCCTACATAAACCCTCGTCCGTACCTGTCGCTGAACCGCGGTCGAGACCCACAGCGTCCGCCCTTCCTCCACTCACCGTGACATCGGATGCAGCTCGGCGACAACGGCTAAGCGCTTCCTCCGGCCAAAAGTCATCCTATCTACCATCGGCCTCGAATTTAAATGCACCCCCGACCTCATTCGCGCCATGGAAGCATACAAAATCGGATTTCACGGGGGAGTCGTTCAGTCGTGCGACGCTACCTCGACCACCTCCGCCTATCCGACATTCTACGCAATCAATCATTGAGACCCCTCTCCGGAAATCAGATGATCACTCTGACGGTCACCGTAGTAGCAATACCAATGACCCATTAGGCGTGTTAGATTCGGATCCATCATAGGTACCTGTATATCTACGGAATACACCGGAATGGACTTTTATCGGTAACGGGAAGAACCGGAAAGTCTCCAAGATTTAGACAAGAGAAAAAGCAGTGAATAATCGATTGAACACTTGGCAAAGGACAACCATGCTCAAGCATCTCATACGAAGGGCCCCCTTGTCGTTGGTCGGTCGACGTTCATTTCATTCTTCACCCTCCGTTGGAAGAATAGTCGCGACCAGTCCAGTAAAGGCGGAAGAAGTCCAGGTTCTTTCCTGGATCACTTTCCTTTCCAGCATCTGATACTCAATGGTTGCCTTTAGTCCCGGTCGTCCGGAAATTATCCTCTTATCGAGCACGAATACGATGCCATCGTCGTGTCCGTCGCCTCCCTTTACTTTCCTTTAATGTATCCATTCAATTCTGGTTTGCAGAGGGGCTGGTGGTGCTGGTTTGAGGGCGGCCTTTGGCCTTGCAGAGGCTGGTTTCAAGACGGCGTGTATCACCAAACTATTCCCAACGAGGAGTCATACCGTCGCAGCTCAAGTACGTTGAACTTTCGTCGCGATGTGATCGGCCCGTTAATTTTTCATCAGGGAGGAATCAATGCCGCGCTGGGGGTAAGTCGCGTGCAGCGACACTGCGAGTCGTATGTTTAATCCACCGATTGTAGAATATGACGGAGGATGACTGGAGATGGCACATGTACGATACCGTGAGCAACCTCCCACCTCTCGGACGAATCTGAGCTCACGCTCATCCGTTGAAAGGTCAAAGGGTCCGATTGGCTCGGCGACCAGGATGCAATTCACTATATGTGTAGAGAGGCACCAAATACTGTCATCGAGGTAGGTCGTACCGCACTGCCTTTTCTTTCACCGCGAAGTTCAGCACACCATCTCTTCACATGTTAGCTCGAGCACTTCGGTGTGCCCTTCTCGCGAACGAAGGAAGGGAAAATATATCAACGCGCATTCGGCGGTCAGTCTCTAAAATACGGCAAAGGCGGTCAGGCCTATCGGTGCGCCGCTGCCGCGGATCGTACGGGTCACGCCATCCTTCACACCCTCTACGGCCAGTCCTTGCGTCATGATACCACCTTCTTTATTGAATATTTCGCTCTTGACTTGATCATGGATGGTGGAGAATGTGTCGGTGTCATAGCGCTCAATATGGAAGACGGGACGCTTCATCGATTCAGAGCACACAAGACGGTTTTGGCTACGGGAGGATACGGTCGAGCATATTTTAGCTGCACCAGTGCACACACTTGTTCTGGAGACGGAAACGCCATGGTTGTCAGAGCCGGCCTGCCTCTTCAGGATCTGGAATTTGTTCAGTTCCACCCGACGGGCATATACGGTGCTGGCTGTCTCATCACTGAAGGTCGGGCTATTGAGTGCTGTCCACCCACCGCATTTTTCAATGAAAAATGTTCGTTTCAGGCTCTCGCGGAGAGGGAGGGTATCTCTTGAACTCCGAGGGTGAACGATTTATGGAGCGTTATGCACCGACAGCCAAAGACTTGGCCTCTCGTGACGTTGTCTCACGTAGCATGACAATCGAGGTTCGAGAAGGTCGTGGTGTTGGACCAGAGAAGGATCACCTCTACCTGCAACTCAGCCATCTTCCTCCCGAAGTACTGCACGAGCGGCTCCCAGGCATCTCCGAAACGGCAGCCATTTTCTCTGGCGTAGATGTTACAAAGGAGCCAATTCCTGTTCTGCCCACCGTTCATTACAATAGTAAGATTCGCTTATTCTTTCTGCTGGAGGCTGACTGAACTATATGCAGTGGGTGGCATCCCGACCCGGTACACGGGTGAAGTGTTGACAACGGATTCACAAGGCGATGATAAGATTGTTCCCGGTCTCTACGCCGCCGGAGAGGCTGCCTGTGTTTCTGTTCATGGGGCAAATCGTCTCGGTGCCAACTCACTTCTGGATATCGTCGTTTTTGGTCGTGCTTGCGCTCATCACATAAGGGATACTCTTACTCCCGGCACTCCGCACAGGAAAATTGCTGATGACGCTGGCATTAAGAGTATTGAATTTTTGGACCAGATAAGGTGAACAACTTTGACAATCGTCGTACCTAAATTATTCCTCACACGATCCGCCATTTAGGAACGCGGACGGACCAATACCCACGGCCAAAATCAGACTGGATATGCAAAAAGCGATGCAATCGGATGCAGCCGTTTTTAGGTGACTTTTCTCCCAATCGCTAATTATTCATCGTCAACGTTTTCTCGACAGGACTCAGGCAAGCTTGGACGACGGCGTAAAAAAAGTTAGGAGTATTTATCAGTCATTCGACAAAGTAGGCATCAAGGACAGAAGCATGATCTGGAACTCGTGCGTGCATCCTGGCTCAACGAGGGAACCCTTTCTTCACATGTTGCTTTGCAGGGACTTGATTGAAACGTTTGAACTTCGTAACATTCTTCAATGCGCCATTCAGACCATCACAGCCGCTGCAGCGCGAAAGGAATCTCGTGGTGCTCATGCACGTGAGGATTATCCGGAGGTTGGTTTAGTCGGCCAGGACTTCTTTGTTTACGTTCACTCATAACCCGATTGACAGCGAGACGACGATAACTGGATGAAGCACACTCTCACATTCCAGCACGACCCAGCCAAGCCAGACGTCGAGATCAAGTACAGAAATGTCATTCACAACACTCTCGACGAAAACGAGTGCAAGTCGGTGCCACCCTTCAAGCGAGTCTATTGATCCCTTTGATGTCCTGCTTTGAGGGCGTGGTGTATATTATTCCCTGACATTTTTTATCACGACACTCTGCGGTACTCGAGAATTAACTTGGGCGGTAATCGATCCCTAAAATTGTTGTGCATCTGCATGGATACAGTACAATATATATTTCCGTGTAAAAAGCAGTAGATCTCCCTGCGTTAGGGCAGAGGAATGTCAAACATGTGCTGGTTGAAATGACGTTCTGGGAAGTATCTTGCGCGCACAGACCTCCCACCAAAATATCGACCATCCAACTCTCGCACGGTTTTCCACGCCCCAGCTGGACCGGCAAAGAGGACAAAGATACGGACAGCTTCGTCAGGATTAGAAGGCGACGGATACACGGGATGCACGACGACACGCTCCACAGTGCCATTCTTGCTACATTCATCACCTGTCAAACCAGGATATCATGTCTGGTGCTATGCCACGCAGTGAAAAGGCATACCAATCTCTCCTCGGAGGTCTTCATCTTCCACGTCTTCAAGACCGACCATGTTGGTGAGGACGACCACCCGACTAGGATCCCCGAAACGTTCCCGATCGTCCTTCACTTTTGCATCCTCATTGTTGTTGATAATTTTACCCATCTTGGAGCCACCGATTGCAGCGCCCGGGGCTTTCCCTTTACTCTTGCTTTGCGCAAGTTGTTCCACGGTAAGCGCATTCACAATACCACTTCCATTTGCACCCAAACCCTGGCCATCTTTGTGGCCCCATTTGGCCATCAGCCGAGCGGCAAAACCATGCGGATCAGGTCTGTGCACCGAACATAATGAAGGTGGATATCTTGAGAAATGTGGAATCGGGAGGTACTAACTTTCGGGAAGATGATGCTTCTGAAATAACTGGCCGTTCCGGAGCTGTTGCAGGCATCACGGCCGGTGCACTAGAGACGTTGGCCAGTGCTCCGAGCTTTGCGGCGATAGCAGCAGCTGCCTTGACCTTTTCCTCAAGAACAGCCGGTGGCAGTGAAAGCATGCCCGGAGGCCCAGGGGGTGGGGGAACAGAAGGGGGTTCGAAGGGATTATACGTCGGTGGTGAGGGCGGAGTACTATTGTCTGCATATGGCAGTGGGGAGGCTTGACGAGGTGGAGGTCGTGGTGCTGCCGTAGACATGGCAACGCGACGCATGTATGCTTCATCGCCGGTCTCCGTACGGCGAGGAATGGTCGATGCGTCGGGGTTGAGATCGTCATCACGTGAGGTATGACCAGGAGTTGTAAGAACCACGGGTTCCACGGAAAGCTGAGGTGAATGCAACCTCACGGACATGGCAAGACGGCGTTGGTAGGCTTCGTCCCCTGTGAGGTTGCGATCCACACTGGCGGGTGCGGGCGCAATGTCAACTACGGGCTCGACTAGGTCGGGCTTACGGAGCGGCTCATCGGTGTTTCTCGACCAACGATCAAAATGTTGTTCAAAACGGCCTGGGGTCAGAAGGAATGAACAGAATATATTTCTCCCGACAGAAAGGAGGTAATACCTGTCTTTCGAGGCCGTTCGTCTTCGGAACCGCTTCCATCAGTGCCAGAGTGACTAAGGCTGTGTCGGTTTCTCTTCTTCTCCTCAGCACGTTTTTTCTCGGCTAGACGTTCACGCCTCTCGACGCGATCTCTTTGCTTCCAAATCTTGTATTCGTTATAGTCGTTGGGTCGATGAGGATCATATTGTTCAAAGGGATCCCAAACTGCAACTGCGGGAACGTGCTTATTCTGAAGAGGCAAGCGGGAAGTCAAGGCAAAGATATCAGTCATACGGAGACTCACCTTTTTGTGTTTTCCCTTGCCTGACCGGCTCTTTCTCTGATTTGACTTGAAACCATTGACGTCCTCATCGAGTACCATTGAGGGTGGCTTGACTTTTTTGCCCCACGTCTGAGTGGTCGGGTTGTCATGTTGAATCGCTGGAGCTGGGATTTCGATCAGAGCTGGTGGTGCAAAAATGACGGCCGTGGACGATATGACGGCAGGGGTGGCGGTAGCGGCGGTAGTTGACGTGACAGAGGCGCCCACCGGAAGACGAGCGGCAGCCTGTTTCGGTTGTGGTCGACGGACAGGCGCAAAGGCGAGAGCAGCAGACCAGCCTTCATGTTTAGAGATGGGAATAGGTTGGTTTCAATAAACGAGCTCTACGGGTGCAATGCTGCAACAGATGAGAATGTTACCAGCTGTGCCTTTTCCTGCTGCACTCCCTCCAACATCCGCAGATACTTGCTGTTGTTGACTCGTTGCGGCGGCGGTTGCGACGTGGGTAGTCGTTGGTTTCGGATCAGCTGTGGGTGGTTCGGGTGCATTTTGTGTGTTTTTCACGAGAGGTTGTACGTGAGGATGAGTAGAAGAGAGAGCGGAAGAGGAGGAGAACTGTATTCCACCGTAAAGACCACCTGCTCTGCTTGACATTTGGGAAGGGTTGGGTACCGTGTGAATTTAGATTTTAGTATTTTATTATTTATTTATTTTATAGGAATTACCATTCTTGGCTAACAAAATACCGTTCTCGGACATTTCGTGACAATATATGGACAGCAAAGTCACCAGCGTCGACCATGGCCCATCCTTCGTGCATTCGTCGCTTAGGCGTGCGTGGAATGGACACTGGCGGTTGCATAGATCGTAGCTGTATAGTAACAGACACGTCAGTTATCTATAATAAATTAACTTCACATATCTTGCCTACCGTCGTGCGCACCAGCCGCTCAACGGCTTCTATAGCACCTCGATTTTCAGCCCCGTGAGTGACCTGCAATCTCACTTTAAACCCGTCGTTTCGACTCAACACACGTCTCGTTTTTCACACCTGTGCAAGGAGAAACCAGTTCCATATTCCGCCCACAGAGTCAGCCAGGATGCCTTCCCCAGCATACGTGCCTCCTCGTCGACCTCGACCTTTCGCCATAGAAACGGGAAGCGGAGGTCCTGGTGGAAACGATTCCGGACGAAAGACGTCGAGTGCACTCTGTTCCAGAATCGGAGACTCTGACAACACCGAGTGGAGCATCTTCAGAGCTTGTGGAGCATTGTCTGGTGGTGCCGGTGGTGGCGATGGCACAGATGGTCGCTCCCACAAGACCCGTGAGACCGGTTCGGGGTCGACAAACCAGGCCCGAGGACGAGCAATTTGAAGGCGACGAACGGTTTGTGCTAGCATTATTGAATATATTCCCACGGTGTCTATAAAATAAAATAAATCTTTTTTTCGCTTCCGCACTCACCACCATGGGCATCCGAGCGAGCGTCGTTGTCTGTGTAACATCCTTCTTACTTGGTCAGTAGTCCCTTGCGTTGCATCTCCAAACCATCTGTTTATTTACCACCAATCCAGGAACTCTTTTTACCCATTGGATCGCTGATTCTCTCACTCTCTGGAAATTCCCTGTCACGGACGAGCATCTCTGGACTGCTGCATCGTACTATTCCATCCTAGCCAAAGGTCCAACAGAGCTGCACTACGTCCTAGCCGCCATCGTTCTCCTCGGTGGTACCACGATACTCTGGAGCTTTCACGATGGTGAGGCCGAGAATCTCATGTTTGATGGCGGCAGTATATGTAAGAGCGACTTCCTCGCTCTCTGAGCCACCCGTTGACTCCCCCACGCTTTTCCGCAGTCCTCTTCGGTACAACAGTTATCCTGTATATATATTCCGTTTTACCCAGTACGTGCCCCGCGTACTTTTTTCTTTCTTTTAAAACTCACCACGTTATACACAATTCCTCAGATATCTTTGCAACATTTACGTCACTCCCCTCCCACGGGCTGAAGGACCCGTTCCCTCGATTCCTACGCAGTGCAACACTCGATCTCGCTTCCAACAACCTCATCTGTAGCGTCGCTCTCACAGGTGTCCTGGCCCTGCAAGCTGGACGGTTCTGGGCGGAAAAGGCTGACCCAGATGAGGAGGATGATTCTGACGAGAACACCCAGTCTGGTATTTCTCGAGCCGCTACACCGGATGTCAGCCACCCATCATAGTCCACACGCCATGATACCCACTTGGACGAGAAGGGATGATGATGATGATGATGTCGCACCAGTCTTCGTTCTCGGATATGTATTCCGAGAGTATCTAAAAGCTGGAGAATTTGTATTCATCTTGTATCGGTCAAGACCACATCTGCATGAACAGCCGAATCTGCTTTCACGTCAAAGGAGCCGCGATTGATTATTCGATTCAATCTTCACTAAAATGGGGAGTATCCTATGCGTGAGGTGTCTAGATGTGTCACGATTCTTGTATGATATCCTCTTTTCGAGGTCCGGAACTTTTGATTTCTTTCCCTTGCCCGATGATCGATTGAGCGTCATCGTCAACAACGATGCCTGCAATTCAGATCGGTGATTGCAAGAAACAGGAATGAAATTCACACTCACCCAGTCCTTCCTCTCGCACCAAGCCGAGGACGTGTTCCAATTCCACAAACCCATCCTTGTCGACGTCCAATTTTTGGATCACAGCCTGACCCACTTGGTCATCTGGTTTGTGTTTGATCACCGCTAACGCCTTCTCTAAATCCTGGACGGAAATTCTGCCCTGAGCATCGGCCGAGATCATCTGCAACGAGCTTCCCACGCGTGCATCATACGCTTCCATCTGCGAGTCGATCTTGGTGAGCATCGATCGAATACGCTTCGTCAGCGCGCCAGATGGTGACTTTGGATCCTGTTACGCAGTGAGCGAAATAGTCACACCGTGGAGGGGGGACAGCAACGAACCTCCTCGGCTTGCAGATTCTCCTCCATCAAAGCTCGCAATTCACGACGTTCCTTGAGTATGCTTGACTTGGCGGAGAGAATCGAGAGGGCCTCGCTAAGTTCCTTGAGCTGTTCAGTCGTCATTCGTGCATTGTCTTCAGCTGGTTTCTCAGGTAGTAACTTTGATTATGCGTTAGCGGTGTACAGCATGCATAGAGGCAGATTCAGACAGGCTAACCTCGGAGTCTGGTAGGAGAGACTGAGCTGTCCGAGCTTCCAACTCGTCTGCTTCCCTTTTCGCTCGTCGCGCATCCTCTTCCTTCTGTTCTTGTTCCTCCTCGTCTTCAATGAGCTCCTCTTGCTGCTGGAGGACGTCAAGTTTCTGTTTGTAACTCGCCTTGTCGGAGTCGACTTCCAACTCGGCTTCGTTCAACTGCCATTCCATTTCAGGTTTACGGTCCTGAATGAAGGATGCAAAAAGAGACCAACCAGATTGTCAGGCAAACCGCTCAGCACACTCTCCAAGCTCCAGATAACAGCAGTTTTGCCATCTTCATTGACACCAATACTCTTGTCAAAATGGAAGGCCCTCCCGAGAATCAGCAGCACGCCAGAGACACGATTGTGTAAGTGGAGGTGAATCCAAGTCGAGAGCTCCTCCTTGAGTCGGGTAGGAGATAGACCGAGGGTGCGAATACCTCGTGACTGGCATGCTGCCCGTAGCTCTGCAGGAGACAATTCCTCTACGCCTTCCTGGTAGATGAGCTGGTCGTCTCGGCGCAATTCCATGAGGCGGGTACGAATAGCTCCACGGAGGAAATTGTCAGTTCCGAACGCGTTAATGCCCATGTATCGACACATGGAGACGAGCTGGGGCCGTGAGAGATTGTCCAGCGTAAGGTCGTCGTCAAATAGCTTAGCAACATTTATGACGTCCGTAGCGGATGGCGATTCTCCAGTAGAACGAAGCTAGGATTTGGCTTGCGGTCAAAAATCAGGTCTACTTGGGTTAAGATTCCAGTCTTACCTTTCGGAAGAACTCCTTGAACGCATCACTTCCAACTATATGCGCGTTTGCTCGCAACCCAGATTCGCGCAATGTCTCCTGAAGAAATTTGGCCATGTCCAGCCTCACCCGGAGCAATTTCCGTTCCTTTTCCTCCTACACAAGGCATCAGTCAAAAGATGAAAAGAACTTTGAAAGGGACGTACAGCGGCAAACTTATCTTCGAATGTCGATGGCAACATATTTGGAAACAGCTTGAGGGCAACGGGAAGGAGGAACTCCATGAAAGGTACAATGATGAACACAGAGAACGGAACGAGACGAAGGATGTCTTGCGTTGTGCGTTTCAACTGGCAGCGTCGTGAGCATGAACACCTAGAAAACTCAGATATACGCGTACCTGCCTTCGTTCTCTCCTAGTGAGACTTTCTCCGTGAAGAATCTTCCATTGCAGACGCGCGGATATGCGGATCTCTGAGACGAGTAGCTTGGTCCCATGCCAATAATGTGCTGCCTCGTGCTTGACTTTTTTCCATGCTCGACTTAAAAAAGGACTTTGGGAGGTAACATCTTTTGGAGCTGGTGGTGATGATTTCGAATCAGAAGGAATGGAAGGATCCGAGAGGACAGTGGTGGATTGTGGTTGGGCCTTGGTGCTCTGGAACCGACTTTGGGCCAGTCGACGGTCAGTTCTCGCTGTATGGTACAGAGTGATGGTAGTACGCAGAGGCAGCAATCGATACCGGTAACGAAAGAGTTGCGCAGAGGACGAGGACCGGGGCAGCCATAAGGACATGGAACAGGAAATTTTAATTTTCTGTTGGTGGCGGTGTCAATTCCAAAGTTGAGCTTGAACGATGGTGAGTGCAGTTCAGCATTTAATGGATGCACGTCTCTCATGATTCGATAGAGCGACAATGCTGGTGAGTTTCATAGCTGGATTTGAGTATGGTTTAGTGTCTTATTGTCGCAGAGTACAAGGAGGCCTTTGCGCTCTTCGACAAGAGGGGGACAGGCGCGGTCCCTCGCGAGATCATCGGAGACCTGCTTCGGGCTCTCGGTCAGAATCCTACGCAAGCAGAAGTAGCTGAAATCGTGGCCTCCGCTCCCCGGGATGGTATGCATTTCTCTCGTGGAATTCCAGTACTTGATCGATTCCGCTTCTCAGTCGATTACAGGACGTTCCTATCCATCCTCAACCGTCCAGACGGGTTCAAGCCCGCTGGTACTCCTGGTACGTCTGTTTCGGTATCACGTACTCAATATTCGATCACGATCGGTGCGTTCAGAGGAATTCATCAGAGGATTTCAAGTCTTCGACAAGGACGGAAACGGATTCATTGGTGTTGGAGAACTGAGATACGTTCTTACCCAGCTGGGCGAGAAGATGACAGACGAGGAGGTTGACGAGTTACTGAAAGGGATCCAGATCGGACCGTCCGTATTGCCTCTCCCCTCATCGCTCGCCAATGCACTGACCACTGATTTGGCCATCGTTCACAGAGACGGGAACATAAATTACGAGTCATTCGTGCGCACGATACTAAGCCAGTGATCTTTCTCTCTGTCAAGCTCTAGTACCGTACTGTACATATTTAGTAACCTCCTTTTTTTCCATCCTCGCTGAGTGGAAGCTCGAATATGGTCTCAATGGAACCTCTGGGCGACCCATCCACTTCAGCGTACAAAAAGGCTCGTCGCCAACACCTCAAGACCACACGGAAAAGGGACCACACCACCGATCTCAATTGGACGCCTTTCAGAGCTGCTGAAAAGCGGTACAAAGCACGCTTTCCGCCGCCCGACTTGTCCCAGGTGTTAGATTTGGCGACGCTGGATCAACTCGGAGCGGACGGGGTCGCTAACGCATTATGGTCCTCTGTGGGTGTCCGGGAACTAGCCCTGCAAGTGGCACCCAACACCCCCAGCGGTTCCCAGGCAAAAGTTAGATCATACGCCATTTCTCGCGTTCCTGGTAAGTCCAGCTGGGCATTCGGACGTGAATCCCTGACTGGATCCTCGCATTAGGGCTGGTGTTGCTGCCCGGTTTCGTTTCCTCAAATGAACAACGGCATCTTCTGCGCTGGTCTTTGCGCGATCATGCACGCTCACCCAACGACACAAACCTTGATGTCCATTACATCTTACCTCAAGATGGAGTTTGGAATGCATACCTCGCTGCTTGGAAAGACAATCGCTCAGAGGTTCTGGTCCAACCACGCTTGGGACAGGAGCACCAGTCACCTCTTGCTGCAGGTCCAAGGAAGCTCATCGACAACGTTCCTGTAGCACCGGATAATTATCTCTCTCTATCTGCATCACCAAAGGATTCCGCAGCGCCATCGCCAACGGCACGGCCTTCTCCGCCTTCCGTTCTCATCCCCAAGCTACGTTGGGCAAATATCGGGTGGTCATATCACTGGGGAAGCAAGCAATACGACTTTGCAAAGGGCAGAGTCTGGGTGGAGTCTCGCGTGAGCGAGCTGTGCAAACGCGCTGTTGGGAGTGTTCCTTGGCAAGAGGTGTTTGCGCGCGGGGACGATATCTCTTGGAGTGAGTGGAGGAGTTGGGCAAATACATATGGTGTGCCAATTTCTCGGTGTAATTTGACACACATCTAAAAGTCCAATGCTGCAGAGCCGGATGCAGGCATCGTCAATTTTTATCAGACGAAGGCGAGCTGTTTCAGAACCGGAATCGCGATCATTTTTTTTCAATAATGACCCTTAGGACACTCTCATGGCCCATGTGGACCGATCGGAGGTCTGTGCCACGTCTCCGCTAGTCTCGATCTCGTGAGTCAATGTGCTTCATGCCACAAGTCAGCTGGTCTCATCAATTCAGCCTGGGAAACGCCGCAATATTTCTCATCGGAGGCGTCACTCGCGACGTAGAACCCGTGGCCATCCTGCTTCGATCTGGAGATGCCATCATCATGTCTGGCCCTGCTTGCCGCCGGGCATATCATGGTCTGGTATTCTCTGTGAACATTGTAGTGCTTGCACTAACAGCCTTGCGGTTGTCGTAGGAGTCCCGCGGATTCTCGAGAACACCTTTCCCTCCCATTTCCAAGACGGTTCAGATCCAGATTGGGAACCCTATGCGGCATATATACAGACGGCACGGATCAACATCAATGTCAGACAAGTTTTTCCGAAAGGATTTGACCCCAGCATCGTGGCCGGCAACCTATGATTAGGTTTTTCCTAACCTTTCGAGCCAATAATGCACTATTCTTCTATTCGGAAGACGTATACACCAATATTCCCGCACACACGTGGATGCACGCCAGCGTGGTGACTGGATATCGCACCGACGGCCGTAACGTGGGACATCCTCGGGTTCTAGTATTCTTCATGGTACCGATCATGACAGCAATGATCAGGTGATAGCGGCCGCCAGCATTCCAAAGCCTCATTCCGTTCGACAGCTGGCGCTACATCGTCGCCTTGTGGGAAATCTCCTTCTGGGAAGGGCAAGCTTCGTTCGTCCTCGGGGTCGCTGGATAATTCAGGGCTCAGGTCGAGATTGGCATATAGGAGTCCATCACTTTGATGGGTCTGTAAGTCGAGCAGTAATCTTGAGTAAGCCTCAGCGTTTATCCTTCCAGATGTGTGAACGTTTGTGTGACGGTGCCGTTGCGTCCGGTTTGTACACGTACCTTCATCCCTGGCTCGTTGGGGAGCGGATCGAGTGTCACTGGCGCTGCTCGCCTGCCTGTCCAAGTCGGTGGCATTGGAATCCCATGTCAAGAGTGCACGTAATGCGGCTTGCTCTTCCTGCGGTCGTATCATGGCATCCCACTCGCCATCATCGAAAAGTTCCTCATCATCGATTTCCCCTTCTCCACCTCGTTCTGCGGCGATACGTTGTAAACGAGTTGGTGCATTGCATTGGTAAAGAGCCGAATCGGCCGCATTCAGCAAGAATGACGCCATGGATAATGAGGACTGGGTGATCAGATTACTCGATCCCGATGAAGGGGCAGAAGAAGGATCAAGCAGAAAGTGAGATGCACGAATCAGTTTGTTTGACAATTTTTTCTTCTTGCGTGGGGGGCCTGTTTGCTCTGCCATTTCTTGATCTGCGACTGTGTTGGTATCAGCATCAGATTGGTCTTCATCCATGTCCTCCGACGAGATGGCGGGCCGAGGGACTGTGTGGAGTTTCTTGTGCCAGATGTCTTGTTGGAATTGGAGAACATCCTTCAAGCCACGGGCAACAATGACACGTTTGGAAAGTTTGGAACGGCCATTCTTCGATGTGAAGTGATTGAGCCAAGGGACTTCTCGTGTCCATCCTTCCACAAGGTCGACCAATAGCCTGTACCTAGACAAAACGGCTCGTTTTCCTGCAGCAAGTCTGTCTCCGATATCCTGGGCTAGATCACTGAGGTCGGGAGCTGAAGTGCGTGCTTCGGCCTCAAGACCGAGTATGACAAGAGCACAGGCGGTTGGAGCGGTTGGTAGACTGAGAAGAGATGGGTTTCCCATGCGGGATATGAGCCTGGAGAGCGCGTGAGACGTGCGAATGACGCAAGTGAGCGACAGCGGTTCAAGATAAGCGATTACAGAGCGAGATAAGGCGGAAGAGCTGGGTGGTAGATGGGAAGCCAAGTGGTTGCGAATGGCCGGGAAGTGCATTGCAGGGTCGGAAGACGTAAGAGACACCTTGAGGAGGTTTGAAAGGGAAGCGAACGCGCGACAGAGGGCCAGGGGCGGTTCGTCAATGAGATAGGCAATGTCGCGGAGGGAGTCTGACCTGTGTGCTTCCCGCATGGCGACGGCCACGGATGCAGCCGCCGTTAGTTTGGCTTTGCGACCCCAACGGTATCTGCCCGCAACCATTGCCTGAGAAAAAAGAGTTGTTGCACGTGTAGAAACACCTGGTGCGGAAAGGTTGGATGAAATGGATCGGATGAATTCGTGCATCGTGTACTAGACGTAAATGAGTGGTAAGCAAAAGTGCACAATTTGAATCAAGCTATAAGGGCGCACATTGTTTTTCATATCCCGTGCTGATTTTCCCTGACCTGGGAGGTGCCAGCCTTGGCGACTTCTGAGAGTGGAAGATGTAGGAATGGGTAGATTGTCATACTGACGAGCTGAGTTGTCGTGTTGGTCAAGATGAGAAACTAGTGCTGACTGTGAAGGATCTGCGAGTGTTCCGCAGATGGTGCAGACGGCTGTACCCAGGTCGTCGTCCCAGTCAGTGTCCTGACCGCATTGCTGGCAACTTGCCATCGTGGTTGGTGCCAGGTGTCACCGTAAATGTAGTAGGACCCCAGATCCTTGTATTGCCGAGATTACGGCGAAGGTCCGAGAGTAAATAACTGCTTCCGTAACTGATTTCCTTTTTTGTGTATGCACCGTGTATTTTTTTAATCCCCGACCCAAAATATATAATATCGAGCCCCCTTCCCGCCATTCGTCCTTCACCTCTCTCCCTCATGTCCGTACAAGCCCACCACCTGTTCCAGTCCAAACCATCTGCTGCCGTCAGGCGCAGGTTGTCTTCCAGCGTTGCTTCCAAGCAGAAGCCTTACATCATTACCCATGCATTCGCCAGTCTCACCGTGCGTGATCCTGTATCGACGCGATCGTGAGTTGTTGTCCTCACCGTGTCCTTTGCAGCCGATGTGGGCTGGCATCGCAGGATGCGTCATCAACAACAACACTGCGTACGAAATCGCGATATCCATCCACGATTCCGTCTACAGCACCGACTTTACTGCTCTCGTCATCCCCTTCACCCCAGGAAAGCTCGCGGAGACATCGGTTGCAATCCAAAAAGAAATTCTCAACGCACTTCGCAAGTTCTCCCAAGAGCATCTTTGCAAGTTCCTTGGTGCGGGCGTCACGCTCACGCTCTTGAAGGAGGTAAGCCATATCCTGTTAGCTCCACCGTTTATCCGATCATGTGCACATCTACTGGATCCAGTGCCCAAATCTTTGCACACGTTTATGGCTCGATATGGACATAGTCCCGATTGTTTTCAATATCAAGCCATACCACTCGGATTCTATCACACGTCCCAACATCAAGCATCGCATCTCTTCTGCGACTGGATCCCATGTCGCCACCGTGATCGACACTCCGGTACCTACAGAGACCGAAGCCACCACTGCTAATAACTACTTGACCCCCAACATCGTCCTTAATGCTGGTGTCAACGAGCGTCTTCCCATCACCCGCACCCTCGATGAGCAGGCCGACTCGGCTGCTCGCAAGTGTATCATGTACTTCGGTCCTGGAAACAACCCACGCCTCAGCATTGGGCCGCGCAACCAAGTCACCGTGGACGCTGCTGGCAAAATCCATCTTTTGGATGATCTTCAAGAGTACCGCAAGACGGTGGGCAAAGGCACCTGGAATGCCGTCAACAAGCTGGCGGACGAACTCAGGGAGAAGAAGGTTAAGATCGGTTTCTTTTCGTCCACCCCTCAAGGCGGTAAGAATCATGATATCTATCTCGTAACAACAGTCTCATTTTTTTTTTCACAGGTGGTGTCGCCCTCGTGAGTCTATGCCGCATACCAGATTCCCCACCTGATCATTCCACAGATGCGACATGCTATGATCAGGTTCCTGACTGCGCTTGACGTCGACGCTGCTTGGTTCGTGGCTTGAAAATTTGTTCGGAAAAATTCTGACCTCATAGCAGGTATGTCCCGAACCCCTCCCCGAGCGTTTTCCGCACGACGAAGAACAATCACAACATCCTTCAAGGAGTTGCACACCCCGATCTCCGTCTTACAAAAGCTGCACAGGAAAACTTTGACGCGTGGATCCTCAAGAATGGTCTGCGCTGGACAGCGGAAGGCGGCCCCCTTGCCCCCGGCGGCGTGGATGTCGCTTTCATAGGTGAGCACCGTCTTGTCTTGTTGCGTGCATCGATTTACTGATCCACCTTGCAGACGATCCTCAGATGCCAGGTCTCATTCCCCTAATTCGGAAAGTTCGGCCCGAGTTGCCCATCGTCTATAGATCTCACATCGAGATCCGCAGCGATCTGGTTCACAAGGCTGGATCTCCTCAAGAGGAGGTTTGGAAATATCTTTGGAAGAACATTCAACTTGCAGATCTGTTCATCAGTGCGTCGACAATCTATTTCGTCAGCATTCTTCGATAACCCTGCCGAAAGGTCATCCTGTAAGCAAATTTGTCCCGAGTGATGTGCCGACCGAGAAATTGGCGTTGTTGGGAGCTGCGACTGATATGTGCGTGTGTATTGCTTGCCTATTTGGCAGAGTGAATGCTCACAATGCGCGTGCATCTAGGCTCGATGGGCTCAACAAGCATCTTGATGAATGGGATTCCCAGTTCTACATGGGGGAATTCCGTAGCTTGTGTGCGAAAGAGAAGATGCACGAACTTCAGTGGCCTGTGCGGGACTACGTGGTGCAAATTGCACGATTCGACCCAGCTAAAGGTATTCCGAATGTCATCGATTCGTACGCCAAGTTCCGCAAGCTCCTCGACAAGGCAGAGTTGGACGATGATGATCACCCTCAATTGTTGATTTGCGGACACGGAGCTGTGGATGACCCTGACGCAAGCATCATCTATGATCAGGTCATGCAGCTGATCGCGTCGGATACCTACAGGGAGTACTCGCAAGACATTGTTGTGATGAGGTTACCTCCCAGTGATCAATGTACGTTTATTTTCACTATTTCTCAGACACCGAGTTGACGATGTGGCGTCAGTGCTCAATGCCCTGCTGTCGAACGCGAAGATCGCCCTTCAGCTGTCACTTCGCGAAGGTTTCGAGGTCAAGGTTTCAGAGGCTCTTCACGCTGGTATACCCGTAGTCGCGTCTCGCACCGGCGGTATCCCCCTGCAGATTGAAGATGGCAAATCTGGATTCCTCACCGACGCCGGCGACAACCAGGCAGTCGCGCAACATTTGTACGACCTGTACGCCGATGACGTGCTCTACAAGAGGATGTCAGAGTACGCGAAGAGCCACGTGTCAGACGAAGTTGGCACCGTCGGCAACGCCGCCGCGTGGCTCTACCTCGCAGTGATGTTGACGCGCGGCGAGAAGTTGCGTCCCAATGGCGCGTGGCTTAACGATATGCTGAGGGCAGAGACTGGCGAACTGTACCAGCCAGGTGAACCCAGGCTTCCTCGTGCTCCGTTGAACATGCAGGGATGAAAAGGTTGTCTTCGATTGCTTGTGGTCCTTGTTGTCTTTCGATTTGAATTCGGTTGTACGTTGGTAGAAAGTTTGGTGGCAATCCGAGTAATTTCTGTGACATCATCGGAATAAAACGACGGACTTGGCCGAATTTCTTTTTCTCACCTTACAGTACAGTCTGCTCAACATTAACGATGGAGGTCGACACTCAATCCTCGGTGCTCCCAGTCATACTCCCCTTTTCGAGCAAACGACCTCGCTCTCCTGACTCGCCAGTGGATCGTACTTCAGTGCGAGACCCGTCTCCTATTCTCTCCTCAGAACCGTACATCGCTAACTCAGCGCGCAAATCAATTTAGAAACGCTTGTCGCTTGCAGCCGATGTTTCTCACACCTCAGTATTCAGGAATTCTGGCTTCCGTTGCCATCAAGACACGTCTAACGTTCGCGCCGGACGACCCGCTTGGCGATCTGACGACTGGGTACAGCAAGCCGGTGGACTCAGCATAGACGGTCCTGTGATCCAGAGCGGTACACCCTTCCAATCATCTCCCGGAAAACTTCCGACATTTGACGCCGGAATGTCAGTGGAGGAGAACATGGTGAACTTTTGCATCCTTACAATTTTCTGCCACGCGTCAGATGATTGAATGCTCTTCATCCAGGCAACAGATGAGAGGGATATATCCCAGATTGACGTGCAATCCTTTACGTCAGTACCGGATGTCCAGGCGTCTTCCAGATTATTCGTCCCAAACTCGCGAGAAGGCCAGTCGCTATATGCAGGGCGGCAGCAACAGCTTCGGACAAAACAATCAGTGCAAGTGCTCACGGACGCCCCACCCATATCTTCCCGACAATTACACCCGCCAACCATTATCATCCAGCCTTCCGCACCTGATGACGCCGTTGCCCAATCACTTTCCACTCAGATCACTCCTCCCGAAACCTTGCAGGTCAATCTTACTTCTCCAACATCCATGCTGGTATCACCTTTACCTTGGAGTCCAACGACAATACCGTCGTCCGTCACTGCCCGGAAACAACGTTTGACAATGGGACCCCGGGCGGACTGTGAAAAATGTTTGCAAGGCGTCAAAGGGCACTGGATGCATCTGGACTAGGCAAGTTGTCCCGACCCTTTGCCCCGCAATCCTCAAACTGTCAGCATTCTCTACATTCAACAAGAAGTCTTCACACACACACATTCACTATCAATTATTCCGTGCATTTTACCGTATCATCCACACTCAGTCACCCTCATTGTTAACATCGACGCTTTTCATTCGACCTTGCTCCAGTCCCCTTACATACCAATACTAAGTTAGCAGTCTGCAGTAATAGAGCATGTTGTTGAGTGTTTGGCAAAGCCTTCCGATCCTAACAGCTCCAAATAAACGATCGGTGAACTCAATTTGGTAAAAAAAAGAAAAAACCTGGAAGAGATGACGACGCTGCCACTGTTCTGGCGTCTCTCATCCACATTCAAAGCGGACCGCATCGACGCATCTGTGAAGCTGATTAGCACCTTGGAACATTTCCAGTCTCAGTTCGTTCCATCTACCCCTCCCGAATACTCTGAAGATGAGAGCGAAGCGGAGCCATCGAAGATGAACATTGAATTGGATGGACTGAATGCACAAGATGTTTCATATTCGATTAGGCGATTGGTTCGAGGCCTAGCCAGTCCCAGAGAATGCAGTCGACTTGGTTTTGCCGTTGCCTTGACCGAGGTGCGCCGGCAGTTCGAAGAAAATTATATGCCGTATTGACGAACCTATCCAGCTTTTGTCGCGAATCACGACAGTGACATGCTCACAGATTATCTCGCTCATCCTTGATTCATCGAAAACGCAGGGTTCAATGACTGGCCAGGAGGAGCGAGACGTTCTGTTCGCTCGGCTTTTTGGGCTTACGGCCGTTATTCAATCCTCCCTTCTGGTCCGCACAACGCCTGTTTCGATCTCTGCGTCCTCCACAATACTGCCATCCGCTTTGGCCGACTACAAGGAGGTGCTGTCACAGCTCATTACCTTGGGCCAAAAGAAATCCTGGATGAAAGAGAGTGCCTGGTGGACTATTACTCTGGCAGTCGACGCCTTGCACAATTCCGACATCTCATGGAAAGAAGAAGCTATTGAGCATACAATCCAATGCGCCTTCTTAGAAGACACGTCCTGGTCACCCGAAAAGATTGCGATCACTCTCAAGCTGCAGAAAGCGAGACCGGACAAGAACTGGCGAAAGATTTTGTCGCCCTCTTTTAAAACCTCCGATTTGTTTACAACAGCCCATCTCCCGATACTCGCACGCATATTAAAGGTCGGCTAGATGCTTTTGTGTTGTCGGACGTTACACATGAGATTGCGTTCTAGGAGTGCCCGTCAGATGACGATAACGACGACGAGAAAGTACAGGTAGCTTCCAGATCTTGGAGTCCTCGACTGCATTTCGTTTGGTCCTGCATTCTAGACTGGTTGTTACCCAGCCCCGACGCTGCCTGCTCTTCGAAAGGCTCATTTGAGGAATTTTTTCGAATGGTCGTCGATGGTTCGATTCAATCCAGAATTGTGAACGACTCTAAATGAATTTTCATCCTTCCAGAATCATTATTCTCAGCCAATGTTTCTCCGGAACGCAAGTACTGGGGATTTGCAGTTTTCAGAATGGCGTTGCCCCGCGTAGATATTGACCGCCTGCCAATGCTCTTCACGAAAAATTTCATGAGATGTTGGATCAATCATCTCTCCCAGAAGGACCGGTATTTACACAAGGTCGCCATACAGGTGGTGCGTGGGTACACGTTCGTAAGCAGAGCAATATGTGCTTGCTAACATACCCTTCAGGCTACAGAAATTCAGGATCACGTCCGGCAAAAACCTGCTCTTGGTTTCACACTACTTGTTCAATTGACGGGCGTAAACGGCAGCCGCCAGTTCGACAAGGTCACGAAAACGAAAACGGTCGGGACAATTCTTAATTCGATGGACATCGATGGGGTCAAGGGTTACGTGGACTATCTGATTATGCAGACGCATGGAAATTCTCAAGTGGAAGAGTGATAACTGTTCTTCACTTCCCAAACGTGGATGATCACTGACCCCTTCCATTTCAGGGATGAAGATATACATACCGTCAACTCCCGAAGGGTTTGGGTCATTGACCAACTGGCCACCCTTATTCGCAGCGGCTCCATACCCAAGGGCGACGAGTGGGTACTCTCGGTTTTGAATTGGTTGACTGTCCACGGCCTGTTCTCCGTTCATAAGGCATTAAAGAAGAGTTCATGCGATGCTGTGAGTGATATTCTTTGCAAGAGTTCGGACATTCATTACTTGTTCTCTAAAAGTTAAATTACATTCCCAATCCGCCCTTCTCGGACGAAGTACGCAAAATCTGTCGTCTCCGACTTCTCGCTTGCCTCGCCGACCTGACAGGAAGCACGGCTGTTGTTAAACTTGGTATGCCATTTGATATGAGGCATCACCCAGAATCATAACTTGCGTCTCGTGCAGGAGACAAAACCTCCAAGATGACCGGAATGGCGTCTGATGGCGAATTCTGGATAACCAAAGTTCAGAGCATCATTCACAGCCTTGAAGGGAATGCCAAGCACCTCAAGCCTCTCGCAAGAAGTGACGGAGAAGACATCGTCATCCAGAAAGCTCGGGATATGGTCGTGAGATTACAACAGGTTCGTGGAGTCAATAACGAGAGATCCATCCTTGACCGTGTATGTAGAATGTCACGGGGCCTATGAGAGAATCAGCTAGAGGTGCAGAATTGCTCCTAGTGGCGTCTATCGTTCGACAACGATGCGAAGAAGAACCGAGCGGAGCAGACCAAGAAACGTTGGAAGTGAGCCTTACCAGTTCAGAATTTAGTCATGCTTTATTTCCGATGATTTTGTTCTTCAGGGATGTGTCGAAGCATGCCAGCGTATGTTCTTTAATGATAGGAAGAAGTCCAAGAGCAAGAAGAAGAAAGCAAGTAACGACACCGTTGAAACCTCTCCCGAGCCTATCGATATTTTTGTCGACACTGTCATCGGGTATCTGGAGAAGTCTCCTGAATCCATGCGAACCATCGGGAACCTGGTTTTCTCCCTACTGTGCGACCACGCGAAGGAGTCCACAGTCGATCTGATTCTCGCTGTGCGTGGAATGATTTAGCTTAACAGTTCTCTGTCTGACAATGTTCTATGCAGCAACTGGAACGACGCAATCCCGCAGAACTGGCAGAAGACGAAGATGAGTTGGAACCATCGTCTCGATCTGGGGAGAGTGAAGACAGCGTAGGAGAAGAATCTGATGATTCGGCTAGCGACAGTGAAGATCCTGATCCGAGCATCCGGCAGGAACTCGAAGAAATTGTGCAATATAACCCCGATTATTCAAATGGTGAATCAGAAAAAGAGGAACTGATGGACGATGACCAGATGATGGCAATGGATGAGCGCCTTGCGGCCGTGTTCAGAGAAAGATCCAAGACTCGATCTACGAAAAGTTCGTCCCTGCAGATAGTTTTTGCAAGACAATCTCATCATTCGTTTTGATTTTCAAGATGTTGATGTGCAACGACAAGCAACCCATTTCAAAAACCGCGTACTTGACCTGGTGGAAACGTTCCTCAAAAAACAGCCGACGAACTCTTGCGTTATTCGCTGCATCATTCCCTTGGTCGATCTGCTGACCAGTACGGCGACGGACGAGCGACAAGTAGCAGACAAGGCAAAAGGTATTCTCAGATCGAGAATAGGAAAGCAGAAAGAAGGCCCGTCGTCCTTTGACCACGAACATCTCATGACCATTCTCGAGGAGATCCATATTCGCTCTCGAAAAGCGCACTCACGCGAAACTCTGGAGACGCTCAGTCAAACCAGTCTATATCTTGCTCGTCTCTTACTCCGTGCCGACCAAGAAGAATCTGTTCTCCGTATATACCGCCAGTCTCTCGTCGACTTCATCACGCGAAAAAACTCGACTCTCAGTACTGGCTTTTTCGAAGAATTTGTACGTCAATTCCCTATGACGGTTTGGAAGATGCGATCCGATATTCTGGACCTGAACACGAAGGCCACCAATACGTTCAGGCGTTGTCAAGCTTTCCAGTTGCTTCAGATTCTGTTGAGTCGCGTCCCAACGGTATGCGCAATTCTGACCATTTCGGGTGACTGCTTATCAGCCAATCCTAGGACGAGCTTAAGCCAGACATCTTGCAATTCATGCCTTCCTTGCGCAAGTCGCTGCAAGAGCTGATCTCAAGCGCTTGTGAAGAGAAAGTCACCCTCACAACACGTCAGCTGAAGGATCTCTTCAAGTTTTGCCAATCCGCCATCCGTCAAACAAAACACCTTACACCCTCTTCAGAAGAAATCTATATAATATGGGAACCTCCTGCCTGGAATGAAATTCGCGAATTGATGATGAAGTCAAAGCGTCTGAAGTCATCCACCGCTCTCCAAAACATGTGCCAGCAAACGGCTCATCTTGCTGTGGCTGCACTTAACGACCCCTCGAGTAAGGTGGCCACGAAGCGAAGAGCGAAGGTCATCAGTGACGAAGAATCTAAAGTCCCGAAACCAAGAAAGAAAGCCAAGCAAAGGAATGACTAGTCTAGATACAACCGTAATACGTGCACGTCAGTTGTCAGATACCGATAAACTGACAATCATGCTCCGGAGTTCGTGGAGGGCCATTACCACATCGCTGTTGGACGTCTCGAGACACCGAGCGATGAGTTGAAGTGATTTTTGAGCTCTTGGAGCGTTGTCAGGAGATACAGGTGAAAATTTTGGTAGGACTCACTTGTTCCGCCTCACTCTAGTCAGCACCTGGTTTTGCATAATTTCTGATAGCCGCATGGCGAGCTTCAGAATATTTTCGGGAATTCCTGCTAGCCTGGCGCATTCAACGCCAAATGACTCCAACGCGAGACCTTTTGTGAGGCGATAAAGAAAGATGATATCACGCGTTCCATCGATGCGAGATTCCTCTTGATAGCCCATGTGCAAGTTTTCCACATCTGTGGGATGTTTTTGTTCCAAGGACGTGGCCACAAGCGGGTAGTGGGTGATGAAGAGTGTCTTGCACTTGCTTGTGGAAACCAGATGGTCCAGGACAGCGTGCGCGATAGCCATCTATCATGCATTCATCAGAGGAGGACATTGTCAGCACCAACTGACATACACCATCAAATGTCGAGGTTCCTCTCCCAAGTTCGTCCAGGATAACGAGGCTTCGGCTGGTGACCGATGTCAGTATATCACTGGTTTCTGACATTTCTATCATGAAGGTCGATCGGCCTCTGGCCAAGTCGTCAGTTGCTAGGCATGACTATCAATATGGTTCTCAAATCACAAAGGTCTGCACGTACCCCCCATCCGTGTTAGAATCTTGTCTTGCATCCCTAATCTGACCGACGTAGCAGGCACGTATGACCCGATCTGCGCCATGATGGCGATGAGAGCCACCATTCTGACGCAGCTGGACTTCCCTCCCATGTTCGGGCCAGTAATAATCTTGCTTCTTGCGTTCTCACCACCCATCTTCACTGTATTCGGAACAAATGGGTCGGCTCTGAGAGCTTCGACCATTGGATGGCGGCCATCAACGATCTCCAGGACGTCCTCCTCTGCGAACTCTGGTCGTACATAATTGTCTTGAAGAGCCACGAGAGCCAGGCTGAGAAGGCAGTCGGCCATTGCCAGTTTCTCCACGGTGTCGCGTATGACAGCATAGTATTTTTGTGAGATATCTCCAAGAAAGCTGAGGTAAGCTCGATTGGCTGCTGTTTGTACGGCCTCTTGGTATCGCTCGCGTTCTTCGACTTTCTGCTTGACCTCCGGTGTGTAATAGCGTTCTGTATTCTTAGTTCTGTTATGACGTGAAATGACGGATTACGCGGGTGACAACCTCGACAAACATATAATCACCTGGATGCGATGTGCCAATTGTCGGGCACAGCATGATTTTCGGTCTTCTTGAGTTCAATAAGGTACTATGATAGATTCCAGCGGTCAGCACGAGGATCGAAGTAGAAGGAAGAAAGCTAACTTCGTTCCCGAGCACGGTGATATATTTAAGGGCCGGGAGCCTCAAAATCCGTCGAACTTAATCATCAGTCTGGGGTGGAGTAGCTCAGTAAAGGCACTCACTTGACTTCAATTCCTCCTTCAGCTCCACCTCAATAGCTTGTATACACTTGAGGGGTCGTGAGACAACAGGGAACGAATTTCAATCAGTCGGACATACCATGTCCATGTCCCCTATATCTGGATATTTTCCCGAATCAATCCACATTGCGTCTTTTTTACCCTCGGCAGCTCTCTTTAGTGATACAATGCTGAGGATATCCTTCATCGGCTCTTTGAGTTTTGGTAACGAAAAGATAATCTCGTTAAGGACCCTAGACTCGAAACCCACATCCGACGGTTTATCGTACGAGTTAAACGCGATTGCAATCTTGTTGAAAGCTGTGAGAATGCCTGCTAATTCTTGGGGTGTGCACTGCAAAGCGAGTTACAGACGTCCAAGTGAAAATATCTTCAAAGGACACCTTTCCGTACTGGATTCGACATAAACCCTTTGCGAGATCGGGCAAATTCTTGAGAACGTGACGCAGAGTGACCAGCAAGTCTGATGAGCTTGAGATAATTTCCTCTACTGCGCCGACACGATCCTGGAGAGCACTACATCGATATTCACCGTAAACGTTAAGATTAGGAATGGATAAAAGCACTAGATTGACCTCATGTCAGTTAAGGGTCTGCCAACCCAACTTCGCAGCATCCGAGCTCCGAATTTCGTTTTGGTTCGATCAAGAATCCACATCAAAGAGCCTTTCGTTGTGTGATCTGTTTCATTCCTATAAATTTCACTGGATAATGGAGTTGTTAGTTTGGGAGGCGACAATTTCGGATTGTCTGGAAACTTGCAGATTCTCTAATGTGTTGCCATTGAGCAACATCTGAAACTTGGCCGTGAATCTCGTAAAAAAATTGGTTTCACGTAACGCGTCGGCAATGCTATGTTATATGATCACGGTACATAAATGGACACGAAGGGGAGACGTACGAGAAGGAGATGAGGTGTTTGATCGTGTGAGCTAGCACAATTACCACCCGTTTCGGGAAGTTGACGATTTCTGCGATGAACTTGCCTACATGATATAAGGCATTAACCAAGTCTTACGACTATGTCAATGTTTGGCAGTAAGCCCTGACCTGACTTGACATTGTCTGGAGAGGTGACGAGTATCGAGTTATCCGTATAGAACTCGGAGACCAAAGCGAATGCTTCTGTATATGAGAGATGACCTTCGAAGTATTCGCTACGTATTTTGTCCCGTCCTGATGTTGGGCTACGTGTTTGACATAAGTTTCGTCAGTTCTCGAAAGTCTGGCATAAGCATACTTGGTGAAGTGAGCCAACATCTTCTCAGTCGACTTCGACAAGCCACTTTCGGGCAAAAGAATCTCAGCTGGCCTTGTGTGGACCATCCTCGTCTACGTTGTGTTTGTGAAATAGTGCTTAGGGTATTGATTGTGGACTCACTTCGAGTTCCGTTCTCATGTGGGAGTCTGCGATGGGTGGATAGTGTCAATGCCAGAAACGGGGGCTAGTGGCGAACCTCACGACCTTCGAAATCATCCCATACAACGTCACCTGTGCTGGGACAAATCGCAATCATGGAAATGCTGACTCGATCGTCAACACCCATCCCTCCTTTCTGTTCCTCCAACAGACACAAGAGCGGAGGCGGGTGATAACGTTCGAGATCATCTACTGAATCTAATTCATCGACATAGCTGTTCCAATTTGTGAGGACGGGAAGAAAAGATAGAGACGGCTCCATACGTCGTCGCGGTGTATAAATGGGCAAGCTTTCGCTCAAAGAGTGCGTTACGATTGTCACTGATCTTTTTGAGGGCAGCCGTCTCAATCTGCTCAACGATGCCTACTCGATAGCCCTGCGCCAGAAGTCTTGCGATTGCTTCATGAGCAGGGTGAGGGACTTTGTGTGCAGAACAACATACTTCTTTACGTAGATGTCACGTCTATATGTGGGGACGGAAGCCACAGAAAAATTGCGGTCTGGGAAACAAACCACTCCAAGTTCCTTGGCGGCAACCTATGACAGAGTCAATGATATAGTCGATACACGAATGATATACAGAGCTACCTTTGCATCCTCCCCAAAGAAGCGATATTTGTATCCAACCTCTATCATGAGTAACGTCCCAGGATTTTCCGCCTTGAATTTGAGTACCTGGAGAACAACTCAAGACGCAGAATGATTTTTATCAATAATACCGCATACCTGCTTTTCCAAAGGGGTATAAGTTTGGCCCGACGGGCCAATCTCCTCGTCCGCCTTTTTGTGCACCGCAGGTAATCGGGTTTTAGATGGAGCCTTGACAGAATATTTTCGTTTTGAACTGCTATGGGAGAACATGTCCCTCAACTGCGTGAATGCTGTGTCGGAGTCATCTCCAGATTCATCATGTCTTTCTGTGTTTTGTTTCCCCACACTCGATTCGAGATTCGTATCCACGTCGACGTCTATCACGTCGGAATTTTGTCCGTTTCTCTTTCTGAAAATCGTATTGTTCTCCCCAAGAAGTTTCTTTTTGAATGCTTCATGCCGAGCTTTACGTGCAGCAACCTGCGCGGGTGTGGAGTCGTCGAGTGGCTCAGGCTGCCGTAACGGAGAAGGGCTGTAGCGCCACAGATCTGCTGTATGTGGTTCGATGCGAGACGCTTGGGTATTGACATCCTCTGCCGGTGTGAGCGTGGTCCGCACTTTCTTGTTCTTGAACGGAGCGCGACCATCGTCGGCCGTGAGATCGATAGAAGAGCTTGGACGCTTCTTTGTGAGAGCATTTTCAGGCGATTTTGTGGTGAAATAGGAGGATATCGTTGCTTGTGAGCTCGGTTCCTTTGACTTGGCTTTATGCATCTTTGACACGAAGAAAAATGGGTCACGTGCGATTAATTTTTCTTTTACATGCACGTATTCCGTCCCCTGGTTCAAAACCTTCCACAGTTGGCGAGATTACGGTTCCATCAACGTCCGACATATTGGACGCGCGGAAATGCAACAGGCTTTGCAGATGGGCCTGTTTCAACCCAAACAAATCGTATTTCATGCATCACTGCATCACTGCATGAGCAACGTAGAACTCGTCATTACAGGTGCGGAAGCAACGATGAAACGGTTCTGGAAGACAGTGGGCATCGAAAAGCATGATGGATTTTTATCTGTAACACTGGATTCCCGTCCGCTCAAGACTCCGTCTGGCAAAAAATTGCTGTTACCTGCAGATAAATCCTTGTTGGCAACACTCATCGCCGCTGAGTGGGAGCACCAGGAGGTTTTGTTAAAGCCACATGCTTTACCCCTTGTCAGTACGTTCTTCTTGAATGATCGACGTAACGGTTCATCACTTTCATCCGGTACGCAGACTTCACTGGCGGCCCGCGCGCTGGACACATTCGGTGATGACAAGGAGACCGAGGACGTACACGCCTCCTTACTTCGATATCTGGATACGGATACAATCTGGTACAGCAATTGCTCCTCTTGATGTCCAGATTTCGGTTACATTTCCCGTAGCTTCCATCAAGATGACCCACCGCCATTAGTTGCACTTCAAGCGGAACATTGGGACCCACTCCTCAACTGGGCACGGTCGAAATTTGACGTGGATATTCATAAATTTGATTCCATCTTCATGAGCGGTCAACCTGCAGAAACTAAGAGGGTATTCCATAGCGTGCTAACCAGTTTCGATCGCTGGGAAATGGCAGGTGCGTCCCGTACTCGATTTCTTTTTTCAAAAATAAATAAATAAAGACTTATGATTGTTATGATATTTGAAATGGCAGCGATGGAACGGGCGACTTATGCGACAAAATCGTTCATCATCGCCCTTTCGCTTGTCAAAGGTCATCGAACAGTCGAACAAGCCGCATTAGCAGCCCAGGTGGAGGTATCCAGTCAAATAGAGCGCTGGGGTGAAGTGGAGGACAGTACGTATCGTGTTTCCGTGTGAGGTCGTAGATTGAAACTTCAACAGCCCACGACGTTGATTTCCACGATGTCCGAAGGCAGCTTGGGAGTGCATCGTGTCTTCTGTCACGTGTCTGATATCTCGCGGATCATGATTGCTCGGGCTTGGACAAAGTTTGCCTATCGGACCGACTCGACATCCCGTATCCTCACACGTGTCCTTGATGGAATGTATAAAGGCGGCCCTTGTGATTTTGGGAAAGAGCAAATGACAGAGACGCTCCCCGGATCATTCGACCCATTTGCTGTTCACGCATTCACCAATTCGTCTGGCCTAATTCCAAATCCACCAGAGCCATCACAATACCCTCTCCCAATCTCACCGCTCATTTATCACACTGTGGCGCGATCGTCATCAGCGCCCCATCCGGTGCCCCTGCAAACACCCCAACCCTTTGCACCGATTGCCTCTCGCAATGCGTCAAACACATCCAAGCCAATCTTTGAGCTATTCACACCGGAGCGCGCTTCGCCCGAGTTGGAGGATGTGACCCGGAAGTCTCACCAGAAGCATAAATCAGTTCAGTGCCCTCATGTTTCTCCACCGTCCAAATTGTGCCCTGACTGCACACCAGTAAATCTTCTGAGCGTGATTCCGTCACATGATTACGTATTTCGATGATGAGCTCGAACTCTCCACCACCAGTGCCCATTACCTGTATTTACACATCGAGATGGTGTGAAGAGAATATCTATAATCTCGTACGGGAATTTTTGCAATACCGTGATTATTGGACTCCGTTCGCTGTCTTCATTTCGAATGCAACACGCACGGTAAGATTTTTGTTTACTGGCTCTTCCTTCATTTTACGCTCGGAAGGTGTCGTTATGGAGTCAGAAATTAGCTCAAAGTCCTGATGATGCTGTGATATGGGACTACCATGTCGTCTTGCTACTTGTCCCAAAGGGTTCGTCAAAGTCAAGATGGATCTATGATTTCGATTCTATGCTGACACTGCCGTGCGATTTGGATGGTGAGCGTTTGGTTCGTCATTTCTGACTTGACCAGCTTAGACTGAATGCAGAGTACTTTTCGGAAACATTCTCGCCTAATGTTCCGCCCCCCTATCAAAGGTAGCTCCGTTCAATCGCAACTGAAGAGCGCCATCTCAAGAACGGTCTCCCAGCCAATTCAGAGTGGTTCCTGGACAGTTATTCATTGATTGTTTCGCTTCCGATCGCTCTCACATGGTACGTTGTCTGACTGTATCCTTTTTCTCCGTGTCGTGACTGTCTCTCAAGCTTGCACCTAATGCTGATCTGACGTATCTGTCGCCGCCACCTCCGTATCCGCCGATACGCGGCCGGAGAGCGATGGAAGTGGGCATTGAAGACAATCTCATGGATTCCTATGTCTCGATGCAGATGACCACAGAGGGCATTTACGGTCGCGTGTTCGAGCTCGATGGCTTTCTTTCATGGTGCTCTGACCGATCCCAGCGTGTGAAGTGTGACGACGAAGAGCTGTGACTGTGACTGTGATTTCCCAATGTAGAATTACATTTCTGTGTTCACTCTGTCTAATATTTTTTTTTCTCTTTACTTTTCTCCCGACCTCTTCCTCCTCCTCAATCCACCACCATCGTCCATGACTGCCATGCCCTCGACCTCCACAACCAACGGTCGTCCATATCCTACGACCAATGGCACATCTTCCCACATCGCCACATCGCCGGCCTCGACAGATTCAGACCCATATGAAAATTCTGACCACGTCCTTTCCCATTCACCCGTCGCCAACGGTTACTCACAGTAAGCCCTCATTCCTTCGAGAATCTCCGATACCACACAGCCATTCTCCTTTCACGCCCCGTCATAGATCCCCATATCGGGTCCACAACGAAGAAATTGTAAACCATTTGTACCACTCTGGCTTTCAGACCGGCGTGCGTGCTTTTTTCTCTACCGATGGTTTATCATTATGCTGACATTCAACACTTTCGCGTGCAGAACTACGCGGACACTCTACTGGTACACCGCTCGCTCTCTCACATGTCACAACTGATCTTGATGCCGTAGTATGTCCATCAAAACTCCTACCGTCTGCACGCCATCATACTCTCCCGCTCGCCCTATCTTGCGCACTTGATGTCCACTTCCTCCCAACCGGGGGCGCAACGCACTATATACGTTCGACTCGAACACGAGCCGGAGGTAACCCAGGAGGTCAGTTGCCACCGAATCCCCGCCGTCAATAAGTTTCTAACAGCATCGCACTAGGGCTTTGCCATAGGTGATTTTATTCCAAACTCTCTCCATGCAAGGATTGCCGGTTCTGACCATGTCTCCATCGTCGTGTAGCGCTCGGATACCTATACTCTTCCATATCTCTGAGTCTCATTCACCCCGACAATGCTCGTGGGGTGCTCGCCGCAGGGTGTCTCCTTGGTGGTATGAATGAGCTTTGTGAGTACGCGTACGAAGTCTGTCGACGCTCTATCACTGCCGATACCATCAACGGTTGGGTGGACTTTGTTGAAACCATTCCCCCACAATTCGACCACGGGTCCTCACCCGAACACCCTCGGCCAGCATCTGTATTTGGCTTGTATGCACAAAAATTGCGGGACCAGGTCTTCCATTACCTTGTGGTGACCCTTCCTTCCACGCTCGGTATGAACCCGCCATCACCATCGGACTCGACATCCTCCCCACCTCCCGACGGTCGCGAGATGCTGCTACAGATATACTCTCGTGTGCCCTTTGATATTTTCAAAGCTGCACTGGAGTCACCTTCGTTCCAGATAGGTTTGTGCCGCCCACAAACGCCCACGAATTTTTAGTTATGTATTTAATTGATGACTTGTTATTTTTGACAGGATCGGATCAGGCCCGTTTCAAGTTCGCAAAGGACACCATCGATGTGAGAAAGCGAGGAATCGCACGTGGAGGTGGATCAGAAGAAACGGTCGTGCTCGCGTTTGGCACGTCAGGTGGAAGTGCTGTTCACATCACACGCAAAATGAGGAAACGGCCACTTTGGAAGGTCAACAACTCATGAGCGGTACTGTATTGTATTATACGGTGCCCTATCTTGCTCCCGTTCGTTGTGCCGCTGGTCCTGATAATAATCCACACCGTTACTTTTTGTTCGATCAGGTCCCGGGAATTGCCAGTGATTAGACTTTTAGGGCTGGTGGTTTGACAGACCGTCCGATTAAAAGATCGACAGGTTGGTCGGAGCGAGAGTTGTTCGGGACCTGCAGGAATCAACCCTGTACTCCTCCTTTTCACTTTGACGCCCGTCCTTGCACTCGGGCACACCGTAGGATCTAGCTGGGAACGACGCGCCACCGTCGATGACCATATATTCCCATGGATTCGGAAGCGCTTATCACGGGAACCAGGGCTAGGTCAATCCCAGATTATTACCATTCAACACACCGCTCCTACGTTTGTGGAATATGTAGAAACGCCGTGACCGTCTCGGTATCTTTCCCTATCATCATTACAGCCATCCCACCGCGGATTTTGACAGCATTATCACCGTCCCCTCCATGGCCAACGCTACGTACGACCTCTTTTTCACAGGTAGAGACGATCCCAGGAGCTGTGTGGTCATTGGCGAGGATACAAAACCCGTTTACCTCGTCTTTGAGACATCGCACGCACCATCCACGAGGACCACGGTGAGTTGGCTTCTTTTTTTTTTTTTTACCCCAGTCAGAGCTTATTTTCTCCGTCTCTTTAATCTCCCTCTTATGCTCGCTCTGTCCACAGGTTTACAGAAACCAAGCAGAGGTAGTCGCGCTCTTCGATTGGATATCTGGCAACCATCTCGGTCGCGCCGTCATCGGGCCGAGACAGCTACCCATGTCCCATCTCGTCCTGCCCGGCATGACTCCAAAGTTAGTACCGGCTACCTTCCTGGCCCCGCAGTCCCCGTCGTTGATCTGTACTGGGTCTATTCAGCGCGCGCATGTTCCTTTCGGACGGCGCTAGATTTGAGTGGAGGCGATGCTATGACGACCACGATTCATACGACGTACGTCTCTATCCTTGATCGTGATCGTGCTTTTCCCAGGGCCGCATGGGCATTCTCACGGCATCAGGCGCTAACCGCCCACTCTCTGCCAGTTGTATGCCGCTCCAAACAAGCACATTGCTGCTTTCCGCCGATACGCCCAAGCGACGCCCGTTGGTCCATCACACGGTGTGCTCCATTACACATTTAGCCATGACATCCTGCTGCTCGAAGCTCTTCTCGCACTGTGTCTCAACCGTTGGATCGACTGGCGAGGAATGTAGCCCATTCTGTTTATATTCTTCATATCTGCATTGCTTTCGCATGACGTAAATAGTTTTTGGTTTCTCTTACTTCCTTATCGGGGCTGTCATTCGGAAGTATTCAATGACTGCTGTTGCTTTGAAAAGTACCCAACTATAGACACGAGAAGAGCGCGGCAAGTAGAGACAAGGGAATTCGGAAATTGTGTGATCAATATAGTTAATATCTCCATCCATTTTTTTCAAGAAAGCAGGTGCAACTCATGCGCGATCAAGCGACACCAACATACGTTCAAGTCTTTCCTCCACCGTCCAGTTGATATCGCTTTCCGATTGCAGAGAGGAAGAGTGGGAGTGATGGCCGGGTGTATGAGGCACGAAATTGAATGAACCTGCGTCCATGCCTTGCGAGAGGTTTTCTATCAACCGACCTATTTGGGCTGACGAGCTGTAAAACACCTACACAAATAACGTGTCAACGACGACTGAACATACAATTTTCGAAAAGACTCACTTTGGTCTCAGGACGTGATCGCCCTTGGGACTTCTTACGTGACAAGAAAGACGGGTTGTTGTTCTTATTGCCATGCTCCTTCACCAAAACCTGAACTCCATTTCCGTTGGCGCCGTTGGGGTCCCGCATAGACGTGTCAGAGGCGAAGCTAGCCCTGTTTCCCCACAGCGACTCCGCATCGTCATCCCTCAATCCGTTCACGATGGACCTGTCTCAGCGCAAACTTTAGGTGTCGAATAACCAAATCAAAATCGACGAGCACAAACCAAATCGTGTCTCCGTTGGCCATTTCTATCACTTCCAATGCAGGCCCAGACTCGGAAGTTGGTGGGAGGTCGGCCGACGACGGTGTTGCATTCAAAAGGTGGGGTTCTCCCGTGCTTTGACCTGGTGGCTTGCTGTCTCCTGCGTACATCTCATACCTGTGCGGATATATTGCATATTAGCGAACAGCTGGTAGAAATTCCCCGTTCACTTACAGAGAGTCATAGGTGGAGCTAGACTTTTCAATAGGTCCTGCTGGGGCGAGAAGAGATGCCCCTTTGTCCCCGAATGAAGATGGCAGCTGTGGAACAGGAGGCGAGTTGTCTGTGGAGAACCGCTTCGACGTCGATGATCGTGGTGGCGGTGGTGGTGTTGGAACTCGGTCATGGACAGAACGGCTGGAGTGGGAACTCAGTGAGCGGCGATGCCGTGTCGTCTGCGAGGGCTTCCGCATGAGAATGTTAAGATCAATGGTGGATGACTTGGATTCAGAGGGGAAGATGATCGTCCGCCTCACGATCGCGTTGACAGCTGCGTCGCCATCCTGAGCGGGACGAGGCCTCGGCGTGCGATCGGGTACTTTCGAAGCTTGCTTCGGAACAACTGTGTCGTCTGGACGGCTTTCGGCTCTGGGCTGACTAATGGCTGGTGAAGGAGAAAGGGCCTCATCAGCCTGGGCTTTCTGTGCCTTCTCGACTGCACCATTCGTTGATTTCCCGTTGTTCGTCCGCGGATTTGACAATCCAGCTTGCCTCAGCGAACCAGATCGGGCCAGGAGATCGTTTAGAGCGGCCTGGTCAAGACCCAAGTCATTGGCTGCAGCAAAAAGTTGTCTCAGCGCGGATTCATCTGTTCCGCTGAGTGGTGGGGTTGAAGGTGCTGGAAGCACCGAATGTGCTGCTGGTTCAGAGACAGGAGCCAGAGGCTGCGTCGCTGAATGCCACGAAGAATTAGTATCACGCTTTTCAGACTCTGCATTGTGGGTTATTGTCGCGTTGCGTTTGAGGTTTGCGGCCGTCCCCAAGGGTGTGAAAGGAGAGTTCTGGTACGACCCACGCAGGCCAGGCTCTTGCGACAAGTCAATTGTCCGATGTTTACGGAACCGAGACATGAACCCTCGCAACCCAGGCCCGGCCGAAGCAGGCGGACTAGGAACAGGGAACTTAAATGCGTTGGCCTCTGTCGCGCTGGATATTGTCGGCGCTCCAGGTATTGTGAGGCTTGCGGGATCATACGTCGCCATCTGACTTGATAACGGAGACTGGCCATCTGGAGTTTCTGGAGCAGGATCCTCGATGTATGGAGTAGAAGGCTTTGCTCGTAAAGTTCCCCTCAGTTTCCTGAATCGCTGGCCAAGCTTCGACGACGACGGCAAATTGCCTGATGCAACAGATGGTGATCGGAGGGGAATCGTGTCAACACTGGTGGAGGCTGACACAAGTCGAGGCGTGGATATTTGTCCTGGACTAACGCGTCGACGAGAAATGGAGCCTGCGACACCACCCCTCTCAATCTGTGTTTGAGTTGGGCTTCGTTGGAGAGCCATCATGGCGGCGTCAGCCTTCCGCTGAACCTCTAAGACAAGATCCGCTTGATCTTTGGGCGTACGCATCGGATTAGTCGGTGATACTGCGGGCTGTGGCCCTTTCCGGGGAGCGGGAACGACCTCTGTTGACTCTGCCGAAGAATCGCTCGAGTCGGGAGTCGGCGAAATACGAGCGGGTGTTTGTTCCAAAGGATTTGCCACCTTTTCGGGGACAGAAGAAAGGTCCTTGCGGGGTTGGTCTGGCACACCGAATAATGCATGGGCAAGGTCCCTGTTGCGACGAGTGGTAGGAGAAGGTTCTGCGTCAGACCGGGCTGCTGGTGCTAATTTATCGTCGATAGATAAGTCGAGTGGTTGACTCCTTGGGGATCGGATACTGTCAACAACGGAATCAAGAAGGGCGGTGCCTTTCAATGATTTATCGTTCTGAGCTGTATTGATCGGGGACAAGCTGCGAGGAAAAGTGAAACCGCCCTATGTTGACAATATTGAGCACGGCTGACACAAGAGCGGCCTGCGCCGCCACGTACCTTAACGCCACGGCCATCGGTGGAGTAATTCGATTGCGACGTAGATGGGCGTCGTCGTCTCAAAGAAGGCACACGCTCACGAACATCTGGAGCCGCGTTTGCAACCTGGACCAGCTTTTCCTGGATCGCAAGGAAATCCGACTTGGTTAAACCAGCGCATTGTCCAATGGCGTCCTCAGCGTCCGCCTCATCTCCTGGCGTCGCGAGGCTGGACTTGTCGGTAAAAGAAATGTCATGCCATGCAACCTGTGGAGTCCCACCATCCACGAAGAAATTAAATGCGTAATCCTTACGTTCGCCTTCGGATGAGTGATAGCTGGAGCCAAGTGAATCGAGAGAAGAGCGAGATGAATTTGCAGGTGGCGAGAAGATGAAAGGGGGAAACGAGTGCATAGAAAAAGGAGTGGATGGCGCAGCTTGCTTTGAGGAACGAGGGCTGTTGGTAGGCGATAAATCATAGATAGAGAAAGAGCCAGAAAGAGGGGTTTGAGGTGTATTTTGCGTTGGAGTAGGTGAGCGAGGGATCCGATTGGTAAACAATGGTGGAATCAGGTCGGTGGACTCCCTGGTGGACAAAGATGGTCTATCAGTCAAAGGCGGACTGAAGGAGGCGTTCCAGGCTGGAGAAATGGCACGATCAACTAGTGGCGAATCCGGCAACGGTGGCGAGCGAAGAGACCTAATGTTCGGCTTTGATGCTCCAAAGGCTGATGAAATGTCGCTATTGTCACTAACCCAACTAGGTTGCCTCTTGTGGTTGGACGTGGTGCTAATCGTCCCCGTTTGAGGATTTGCAGTGGCGTGGTTCCGCTGAACATTCCACGTTACGTTGGATGGCGTTCCGGGACGGGGGGAGGCCATGGGTTGATAGGTGGATCCAGAAAGGGGCGATGCCGGCCGACGTCGTCCCACAACGGAAGATGTGTCAAGCGCAGAATCGAAATCAATGGAGAACCCGTCGCCATTGATCAGAGCATCGGAGAGAAAGCTGCCATTGGCATTCGCTGGAAGGAAGAAAGGGGATGCGGATGGGAGTGGAGTCGGCCGTGGGGAGAAACGATTGGATTGTGCATTGGATTCTCTTCTTGGATAAGGAGCGGAATGGCCATTCAATTTAGGCAGAAGTGGAGAAGTGGCGCGGGGTGTTGTAGACAGGGAGCGAATTTGCTCGTCGGAATCTTGGCTTAGGTTTCGAGGTGTCATGGGCCGTGGCATTCCAGGTATATATCCAGGTAGTCGGGGTGTGGGAGAAGTGGTCCCAGGACGATCATACAGAATTGGAGATGCACGGTTTTCGAACTCAGATGTCACCTGCTTGTCGGACGATATGGCCATGCCGGCCTCGACGATGTCGTTCGTGTGCACGTCACCCTGAAAGATGCAGGTTAAACCGAAAGGGTGTTAATGTATAGCTTAGCAATGGCCGCTCACCATGTCTGTAACAACGCCATTCGGCTCACCGACGACGGCACGGGATGGCGGGGTCGACCGTGGCATGACTATTTCATCTTCAGCTTCTTCCTCGATCTCTTTAATAACTTCTTGCAAGGCCAACGACGCTCGTCTATACGCAGCCGTCGTTGGTAAACGGTATTCGGGGATTGAGACCACAGGGTCCGAATAAGAAGAGTCTTGGGTATGCATGGCAGACTCGTCGGCGGAGTCGGGTTTCTCGGGACTTGACTGCGAAGAAGAAGGGGTATTATGCTCGGGCGTAGGAGGCCTCACATCGTCCGAGTCCGATGTCGGCCCATTGCCTGTTGATGACTCTGAATGCGCCACGGAAACGGCGCCACGTTGGCTTCCTGATCTATTCGCCGCCACGCTGCGAAAGTAGGTGTCGTCTCGAAAGCGCCCAGATCCGAAAAGATTGTTGCTGTGCCGTTTGGTGAAACGTGGTGTGGGAGTTCGAGCAGAAACGGGGGTCGATGCGCTGCTATCTATGGATCGGTAGGATTGACGCTCCGAGCTCGGAGACGTGAGGTGTTGGCTCGATTCGTCGGTATTAGAGTAGTCACTAGCTCGTGCATTTTCGGTGCGGATCCGATCCAAGGTCTGGAGAATCATGTCTTCCTCTTCCTCTGTGATCTGATTCTCTGCACCCCTGGCCCTCTGTTGAGCGAAACGGGTCCTTAGGTCGCTCAGGGAGACAGGATCTCCGGACGCGTTGCGAAGAAGGGTGAAGCGATTGCTAAGGCTGGAGAGAGAACAAAGTTGGTATGAACCATCAGAAGTTGGAGAGGACTGAGCTTACTCTGGAAGAATGAGGGATGTGCGGAAGGTGATAGGAGGCAGTTGAAGCGGGCCCTCGGAGTCGTGAAAGGAGTCTGCGGGTTGGATTCGCTTCGGGTCGGACTTCTTGCTGGAGTCGGAGGGGATGGGTGAGCGGCTGAAAAGGATTTGTGGTGGCGGAGACGAGCAGCGTGGAAGCTTACCGAAAGCGATTCATCTTGTGGGACTCGTTTTGTACACGTTTTGAGAGTGGAGAGGAAGGAACGTGGAGAACACGAGTTGGAACGGGATGCTGTATTTGGTCTGACAGCTCACACTAGACTGGGTTGGGGCATTTCAGCCGAGCAGAAACGTAAAATACGGAGGATACGTGCGTTGGCGGTGGTACCTTTAGTTGGAATATTCCCGTTCTTTGGGCGTTCGTCGGGGACGGGGACTTTGACGGAGAATATTCTTGGCAGCCAACAGATACAAACAGGACATTATCGTACAAAATTTTTTTATCTTATCCAGTATCCAGTACAGTTACTACTCTCACATCGCGTACCTGAACAGGTGGTTAGTTGTATATTATTCGGTTATTAACACCGATCGCGTGGTCGCTCACTTTTTTGTGTGTTCTTTCGCATTCGTAAGGAATTTCGCTTTGTCGTTCTTCAACAGCTGTGTCGTCGTGTGCTCTCGTTTAGTCCAGTTGCTCTCCTTTCAACCCTTCGCTGCAACTCACCGCGGCTATCTCCGGTTCAAACGGGTCATCCGGACTGGGATTATTGACTTTCTCTTGAACGATGGTCAGAACTGCTCAAAAGGTACAGAACCGTAATCAAACACGAGCCGAACACGCAGCAGCAGTTTTGGGGGGAAGACACACCTGTCAACATCGACACAGAGGGCTTCCACTGCAGATAAAAAAAGCTTGATCGTCGTGTCCGGATACGACCGTGACTGACCGCACGCACCTCGTCGCGAAGCACAGGGACGCAGATGTGACCCTCTTCATTTATTCCGGGGTGGTAGATCTTCGTGGTAAACGTAACCTGCCATACTCTGCTCGTCAGCATTGTCGGATTTTACGGCCATCGCGGTTCCTACCGTGGGCGCCTTGAACGGAAAGTTTTCTGGGAACACCACCGTGAATTGAAACGTGCCGCCCTTGTAAGGACTATCTGACTGCGGTGATCTCGTCAGATGCCATCGGGGACAGATAGCGACCGACGGCCGAGGATTGCTCACTGCGGCCTTGATTGAACATTTCCACGTCAAGATATTGTCTTCAAGCGGTTCTACGCTCAGACCCTTATTACGTTCCATCAATCGTCAGTGGTTCCAGAATGAAATCAAGATGAACCGCACCTCGGGCGTTCTGGCCACGATATCGGAGAGTTCCTTTGTGATTAAGCCAAGTAAATTTAGGCGACCGAGGCCAAAGAACAACACCAACCCACTTTCCCAAGACGTCTGTGTAAACGTGTGAGCATCTACCCAGCAAATGAATTAAAAAATTTCAGATCCCTCACCTCACCGCAGTCATTCTGAATGTCTGATCAATTATGTAATCTCACTTCATGACCGACCCGTCCTTATATCCTTCCACTCCCCCAACCCAGCCACCGACCGCGAGTAAGAAAAGAAAAAATCGCGAACAAGCCCACGCCGCATCTTCTCCAGCTCCAACCGACCCAAATGCGACTGAGAATGTCGTCCTCGCTGCTCGTAACGATCTCTCTGCCCGTCCAAGGCTCACCATCTCCCGCCACCCAGTGCTCGTTCCAATTTCAGAAGGATCCCCGTACCACACAGCCGAGCAGCTCGCCCTGAATCGCCTTGGCTTCCGCTATACCCCAGCTGGCATCGCCCCTCCCGGCTCGTCCTTGCCCTGTCGCACCATCGAGAGCGCGCCAGCCTGCTTCCGTGTCAGCTGGGAGGATCGCAGTCCATTTGTGAAGCTGACCACCGACGGCCTGAGTATCTTGGGTGATAAAGGTTTCAGAAGCGTCCGTTGCAACGCCCCCGTCCGCGAAGGTCGATGGTACGTGGAGGTCAAGATCGAGCTCGGCGGCAGCGAGCTCTCTGACCACCACCACAGCGGGAGGTGCGAAGGCAGCCACGTGAGGCTCGGGTGGGGAAGACGAGAGGCTCCACTCAATGGCCCGGTCGGCCTGGACGGTTACAGCTACGGTTATCGCGACAAGTCTGGTGAGAAGGTCACCTTGTCTCGCCTTCGACCTTATGGCCGACCCTTTACCACCGGCGACGTGATCGGCATGTACATCTCTCTTCCGTCCAGACGCAAAGCAGACGATAACGACCCGCACGACCCCGCGCACGTCAAGCGCGAACGTATTCCCATCGAATTCAAAGGCCAGGAATACTTCGAATCTCTCGAATACCCTGTCACCAAAGAAATGGTCGCCTTGATGGATTACTCCAATAAAGCGGCCAGCTCAACCCCCGCGCCTCCTTCATTGAAGAAATCCGCAACCGTAAAGAATCTCCCAAAGCATGGACGTGGCGCGAAAAGTTCTGCAATGGCAGATCCTCTTCGGCCCTTATCAACCATTCCGGACTCCTTCATCGCATTCTTTGTCAATGGTGAATCCCAGGGCATAGCTTTCCAGGATCTCTACGATTACCTGCCCCTTTGTTCTACTGGTGCTTCTCGGAAAGCAAAGGAGAAAAGGAAGGCACGCGAAGGCGCTCGCGAGCACAAGGAGAACCCGTTCGATGACGGGACCCTGGGCTATTACCCTTTTATCTCACTCTTCAATCACGCACGTGCCCGCGTCAATCCTGGGCCAGACTTTGCTTATCCTCCACCGCTAGATATCGATGCTCTTCTCACAGGAAAGGAGAGCGGGAATGAACGGACATGGCGTCCGATCCTGGAACGATATCCGGAATACATGGCTGAGCAATGGGCTTTGGACGAGCAGGAGGAGGAGGAGGCCAAGGTCGAAGCCATCCATCGAGCCGCCCAGGAAAAGGTGGAGGCAGCGAAGAAAGCGCAGCGAGACAAGAAGCGGGAGCAAGCAGAGGCGAGAAAACGGGCCAAAAAGGCAGTGGCAGACGTGGCGGCAATGCAGACGGACGATGACCGAGCAACATCAATTCCTTCGTTTAATCTTCCTCTCCACAATCTCCAGAGATCCGAAATTGGCGATCGAATACACTCTCCAGCTCTCACTGTCGCTTCCAGTGTCGACATGCACAACCCCCATAGCGGCTACACCTCTGATCACCTCGAAGGCGAGGCAGAGAGTGGCCATGGGCAAGAACGAGAAGCGGACGGACCACGGACCTCAGATAATTAAGTCCTAGCTATTTGCATTCGTTGGGGAACAATAAATATTGAAGTCGCCACTGCATAGAAATCCCGTTTCCAACCTCCTGTAGATTCCACTGATGTGTGTATAATTATGTTCCTGCAGTCCATCGCGGGGCTGGTATTGGAAAAGCGTACCTGCGTTTGGGGTCAGTTTTGCGACAGACAAGGAAAACTGAAATTTTTGCTACCCGGTTGTTTGACCGCCGCCTTTCTCCTTCTCAACACGTATGTCGAATAGCATATCACCCGTAGCTTCGATCACCTTGACACGACACCAATTCCTTTGTCCCATTATGTATTTCTGCTTGCGATTCGTTCCATCCGTCCCTTTATCAAAAAGAGGGACCTGGCGTGGATTATCGTAGTAAGCCCCACAGCATGGTATTGTACATAGAGGGCGTATCATACCATTGATTCATCAGTGTCGGCGTTGTGCATGGTTCGGTGGACTTTTGTCGCCAACGAAGATACAAGCGTGATGACAGCGGCAGGGGGACTGGCGTCCTTGTCAGCGACGCACAACAATAGACTTTGAATCTATGTTGACTAACGGAGTATTAACGATTGCACCTATAACCAATCGTTATATTAATTGGTCTTTGCAGACTTTATAGAAACCTACTGGACACAATATTGGCCATGTAACGGTGGTCGGCGGACGGTGGAACTTCTTGTTTACCCTTGCCTTTCGAAAGCGTCTTCAACAAGCCCACGGATGCAGCGTGGACATCACCGGAAAAGATGGTTATTCTGACCACCCTCCGCTTGGCGAATTGCTGCAATTTCTCAACAAACCAGTTTCTCTCTTTCTGTCGGCAAATCGGTCTGCTGTACATTCACTGCGAAAAGAGTAAGTGACCTTGTGGTTATCTGAGCACCAATGGTCGTTCTGTGGCGCGGATAGAATGTCATCATCCATCTCAGCAGATCAAAATTGGCGTACCAGATCATCGAGCAACTCCGCATCAGCATTAAATTTGTTGACGAAACCAGAAAGACCCATGGAACCGGATTTGCCAAGGGCCGTCAACGGATTGAATGTCGAGCCCAAAGATCTCTCCAAGAATACTAATCGCGGGTATGCGATTGGAATACCTGAAGGATTTAAATTCGATATAAATGTTGCAAGGTGAATCCCCATGCCCACGTACCTAGTTGAAGGATGAGGTGATCCACTCCCACTGGAAGCTTGTCCAATCGATCAAAGACCTTCTCATACTCCAATTGACCGCACACTTGATCCAGTTTGCGCTCGGCTCTGTGCCATACGTCAGAGAGAGCTTTTGAAGGTCCGAGTGAGAACACTTGCCGACAATCTAAAAGTAGCATATACGCCTTCGGACCAAGGTACGTTAAAAAGGAATGCGATTTAAATGGAACGTATGCCCCATCTCCGCCAATAATCAGGGATTGGTAAAGATGCATTCCCGGGCCGTCCTTTACGCCGTCCACATCAGCTGTCGTAGTGAAGTGGTCTGAGGCGAACAGAAACGGGCATGAAGCATTACATACGGTTGATAAAGCATTGAAACAGAAGAAAGAAGAAGTATCCGCGCGATCCAATGCTGTGAAAAGAAACGAGGCTCAGCAATTTCGAACATTTGGGCGCAAATACGTACTGTCGAAACACAGGTGACGTTTGTAAATCATCGGGATCTGCAGAGCGATAAATATAATATAAGTTTCGAAGATGGATCAATCACGAACAGCTACCGAATCCATCGATCTTTAACACGTGGGGCAAAGTTATTACAAGAATGCATGAGTTAGGTCGAACAACTCACCAGATCTGGTCAGACGCGAACGGACATAATCAGTCGCCACAATTCATTTGCAATTCTATGTATTTGCTGCTTACCATGATCGTCTATAGCGCAAAAAAAAGCCTCAGCTCAGGAACTCCTGGAGAAGTAGAACCGGTGTGTTACCTGTCATGTTCACCATGGGTCTGATGATAGCTTTGTTTAGGGAACACGCGAAAATCAGAACGAAGACCATACATCGAACAGTTTGCTCGAGCAAACGCGCCGCTCCGAAACATCTTGCAGTAATGATTGAAGTAAAATCTATCGATAGCCAGAATCATGTCCTCGGTCAGGCGGTAATTCTTCCTGCGCTCGGGACTTGGTTCCGATACCCAGGGCTGCAACTCAGGCTCACGTGTGATTCTAGAAAAATAGTGTGGGTATGCGAACGTGGAAAGAGTGGAAAATTGGCGTACGCATCACAATAAATCTGGTCGCCTCCACCAGCCAGCAGGTGAAAGGGCTCCTTCTCGTGGTGCATCAAGAGGTCCACCCACAACGGGTCATAGCCACTACTGAATCCAGGACCTCTGAAATCATCTGGGTTAACACCAGCGCTGAAGCCGTTGCACTGCGGCACGACCATGAGCGTCGGACTATTCGATCAGAGAGCGAGTATTCATACCGAATAGCCGGCCCATCTCATGTTCTGGCCCCGGCCGGGAACAAAGAAGCTGAGCTTTTGTCCATGATTCAAGCTATAGAAGATCTTCATCTCGTGTTGGCTGAGAGGCACCTGGATGGAAAATCGCCAAAATGTGAATGTTCTAGTCATGGATATCAGAGCGCAATAAGGTAAACCGATCAGCGTCAACGTACCCGCCTCTTCCAGCATACACCCAGATTTCATGACCAGGAACTTGCTGGCATTGAGTGAAAGGACCGGGTTTGAATGGGTTTTGCAAGATGGCGGATGTGAGGGAGTAGGGATCGGCAGGGTGTGGACCGAGATCAAATGATGTGCTTGTCGTTGTTCGTGCTCGCTGGTAGTTGTCCAACTGTTCTGGGTTCCATTCATACATGAGCATAGGATGCGGCTCATACACGGATCCTGCGTCGGCCGCTGTACCGTGGATCAGCAAGGATTTAGAAATCAAGTAAACCAAGATTCTACATACTGACAATGAGGACGTGGCCATGCCAGACTCCGAGTTCATCCACAGTGTCGTAGTGAAGTAAGGGACCGACCATAAATTGCAAGTGTGGATTTGTTCGAGCGACCCTGAATGCATTTGACCTCTCGACTGCGGTCATGCGCGATAACCGTGCGTTGGTGTCAATGGAGGGCTCGGGCATCTGGATTGGGCTGGGGAATGCGTGGTAAGGAAGGTTACGCGGAGGAGGGGACGGCATATGGATGGGTGAATCATTGTACCCAGCCATAGAGCCTTCGTCCATCGGCATGACTTGCGCAACAGGCTGGAAAAGTCCATCTGGGCCACGATAAGGATCATTGTTTCGGTCCTTTGAATAAAATTGGGATGATCTGGTGAGTGCGGTGCGGTGGTAGAACTTGCCTGTTGCTTGGCCCTGCGCTGGGCGTGCCAACCGGCGTTATCCATGATGGGTTATTACCGGGAGAACGGACCTACGATATATTCCCACGGTCACGATGATCACGATCACTCCCGATCGATGATGCAAACGAGTTAAAATAAGAATATTAATTAACCAACATGTTCAACGACGGTGGTAACTAGTTTACCGTCTTTCACCACCGTCTTCAGCATTTCCGGCACAGCATGTTCCCCAAACACACCCTCCTCTTCGCCTTCCAGAGGTAGGTTGACATTGATGCTGCTGCACTTCGAAGTGGTCATTTCAACCCCAAGGCAATGTCGAGACAGGTAGATTTGGCCAGAATCTGTCGAGTCGATTTGGATAGTGGGTGCTGTTCCAGTGATTTGTAATGCGAACGATGGTGATTTCGTCACTGAAACCGCCGAAATGACTGACTCCACCAAAACGGACGTCTTGACGCAGTTGACTGAACCCGAGAGGTCACTGAAGGAATGCGGATCCGCCAATGTGGAAACGTACTCATTGAAACGGCATTCACTTTGCCCTTGATCTGGACTGTCGAGCTCCTGCAACCAAACAGATGGACCACTTGATTGATCTCGCACTTGTCAATAATGAGACTGGGTTGGTTCTCCTGATTTTCCTGCCGATCATTCAACATCACCTCGAGCTACCTAAAAGATGGACCGGAATAACTCACGATCACCCATTTATTTCCCTCAAGAGCAAACTTCGCATTCTTACTGCCTGCCCTTTTGGGATTTGTCACGACCGCTTCACGAAGATGAATCAGCCTGCGACTCAGATATAGAGTTGATGCTGTCTGTTTACCTGAAGGAGAGCTTGAGGAAGCCGGGACGACGCTTCCGGCTCTCAGTGCGGGATTCTTGTGTGTCATTTCACTCTTGTCAACCTTCCGCAATCCCTTGGTCACCGCTTCTCCACGATTGAGCTCAGCGAAGACATCGTCTATGCCGTCTGCAGTGGATTTGCCACCAGCTGAAGGGGAAGGCGCAGCGGGGGGTGTTGCACCTGCAGACGCGATGTATTGCGCCACGGGTACTCCCTATTCACAACATCAGGATATAGCTTCATGTATAACACTAACTCGCCACGCTCACTTTGGGATTCCATGTCACACCCATCTTGTGATGGTCCATGACATACTGACGCATCTGTTCCAAAAGAGCAAGGTACAATCTAACCCATTCTGTGTGTCGGGGGTCTCTGGCATTACTGAGAGTGAGAAGCGCGTTAGCGTTATCGGAATCGCTCGACTAACTTTTCCTTGTATTCTTTCAACACCCTGTTTCCGTAAAACTCAGTAGACTCTCTGACTGCTTTCACATGGGGACCTGGTGTGGACTGCGCCATGAGGTTTGATCAACGAAGTGCGTGGTCTGGAAGAAGCGACTTCCTTACCACCGCCACCCATCCTACGCACGGTGCGCCCTCGGCTACGGTGGATAGATGGGTAAACCATTCCCGATCTTTGCGATTCGCTTCCTTTAAGCGAGAAACAGCCTCAATATCGGCTTGAAGGGGKGTGAGGAGMGTGACAAGAGATTGCTGATCAGGTTTCTGGCAATGTGCAACAGTAAGCAGGAAAGTGCGAAGGTCTGTGAGAAGTTTTTCGACGAGGCCAGCCTACATCGGATCAGATCAACTGAACAAATTAATTACAGCGGCCGCTGTCGCGCACCTGTTCGACGAGAGACGCGCCGCCGAATGACCTCGTCAATGCAAGAAATGGTTTCAACTTGCCCGCGATGATCGTTTCGTCGTAAGCCGCAACGGTCGCTGGAATCTCAGGCGCAACAGGTATCGGTGCTACTGGTGGAGGTGGAGGTGGAGGCGGCGGGGGTGGAGGAGGAGGAGGCTCGGTCGCCGTTTCCGCGGTACTGGTGTTCTGATGCAATGTTTTGTACATGGCAATGTTCGTCCCCTCCTGGGCGACATTGGCTTTGAGATACTTGTTCTCCAATTCAACAGAAACATCCTCGATTCGGGAGGTCGCAGCTTCGAGTCTTTGAAACCTTTCAGCACATGGACATATTCAGGAAAATTAGAGAGACGGACCGTCTGATCACCGTAGCCAACGAGTTTAAGCCAGACATCGTTCAAGTGGTTGATCAAAGGCTAGATACTAATACGGTAATAGAGGTACTACATCGTCGGTACTTGCCGACGTGACTTCTCCTTCCTTGCTTTCTTTCGCCGTAGACGCACTCTCTCGCGTTGCCTGGCTTTCTTAAGGTCACTCTTTGATATGCCAGGATTCTGAATCTTGTCCAACTGTGAGAGATGAGTCTGAGTGATCGGTCAGGCGAGCGATTCACAACACGCCTTTTCTACCAGCCGTCGACGGGCCAACATTCTGTTCGTTTGCAGAGAACGAGTTTCTTGACAGCTTACCCGTAAACCAGTAGGCCTGTGTAACAACTGTACATTATTCTCCGTCTTATTGATGGATTGTCCGCCGGGACCGCTTCCTACGAGACGACCATTCACACACGGAATATGGGACTAGGTGACCTCAATTTGACTCACCACGAACGAACGTCTCCTCCAGATCGCTCTCTTCAAGAACGGGAATTCGACGGTTTTTGTGAGCTCTTTTTAACTGAGAAAAGTATCGAGGAGCAGCACGATTAGAATCTACGGTCCTGGAGAGTCAGTTATTCGGGTCCGATTCGACTGGCGGCGACGATATCTTACCTTGGTGATTTTTCGGGCTCTGGTTCTGGGCAACATGGGTTTGATAGCAAGCTTTCTTTCGTAGCTTCGTTAACACCAAACTCGGTGTCCTCGGTCAGCTTGATTCCTGGAGAAGCCAGCGTTTCAACGACCGAAGGTTTTTTTGAAAAATAAAAATGCATACTCCAAGTTTCCTGCCCTTCTGTTGAGCCGGCTGAGTCTTGGACTCTGACTGCTTGAGCCACGTTTCTCCGCAAAATCAGTGAAATTTGGCGTATGAGATCTACAGTCTCCTTGTATGCGGCTGTATTCGTCTCCGACTGCAAGAGAGCTGTTTTATCTCTCATTTTTAAGCGGAATGCTACGGATTAAAATGAATAAATGRTTTGGGCAAGAGCGACAGGCTAACCTTTCARAACGCGATCATCTCCTGTGGATAAATTGAATGGTSGAAAATGATTGAAAGCACTGAAAAAAGATTACTCACCTGTAAACGTTGCTCCTGAAGCACGCAACAAGTCCCTATATGCTGATCTAGCAGATGCTCTAAGTGCAAAAGATACAGACATTGGTGAACCCACGTGATCACGCGCTGTTTGGTTGGTCTAATCGAACGCGGTCGGGATTTCAACTGTCCGTTGACCAGAACCATCACCTCGATCAACCCTTGCCAACCCTTACAATCCCTTATCCTCTCTTGCGTCCTCTTTAAACTCTCAACAATGTCTACTAAAAAGACAACCAAGAAATCTTCTGCCTCTCGCGCTGTACCTTCTCACCCGACGTGGATCGAGATGATCATTGTGTGTAATCGCTCTTGCTGTTCATCTGCTCCACCAATCTCGTCTGCTATCCCGTCCACGCCGCCGTCTCGGCTATCTCTGTTCAACTATACGCGAGTTCCTCCTCGTCGTCGTCATGCGCGGCGATAACGATACCACCCGCCTCGGTGGTCGCAGTTCCTTGCATCGCATCCGTCTCACTTCGGGAATATTCTCCGTCCCCTTTGTGCTCACACATGTGAATAGGAGTGCATCACCGCTCATCCAGACGAGGCTCGCACAGGCGTTTCTCGTCCTCAGATTAAAAAGTCGGTCTCTCGGCGACTCCCGCCTTCATCCCACAACTAAAAAACCTCCTTCTTTCCCGTAGATATGTCGAGAGCCAATATCACATTGAGATCAGGAATGCTCAAAACACCCAGTTGAGCCGGGCCATTGCGACTGGCGCCGAGAAGGGCACATTCATTTTACCCAAGGGTGAATTCTGCTCCGAGTATCTTTCTGCCTCGTTTAATCTGAACGTCGTACAGGACCCTCTGGACGTGTGAAACTCCCTCCTAAGAATGCTCGACATGAGACATCGGCTACGAAAGAGGTGCCCTCGGTCTCACCTTATCCGTGCCAATGCTGACTCGGTCCGTAAACAGAATAAACCCGCCGCCAAACCCAAGGCACCTGCGAAGCCAAAGTCAAAGACCGCCAAGACCGCCTCTACCAAGGCGAGCACTGTAAAGAAGCCCGCACCCAAACCCAGAACAACTGCTACTTCGACCGCGGCTAAATCATCCACCACGAAATCCAGAACTGCTGTGGCTGCTAGCAGATCGTCAACCACTACCAAGACCGCAGCAGCCAAACCCGCCGCCAAGCCTGCACCCGTTAAGGCAAAGGCTGCTCCACCCAAGAAAGTTCTTGCTGGCAAGAAGGTAGCCCCCGCGAAGAAGACGACGACCGTGGCCAAGCGAGGTACTGCAAAGAAGGTAACGTAACACGTTATTTTCTTGCCAACGACGTGTGTCAAAGTTCCGCCCCTTTTCCATCAGGCCGTGACTGGGTCAACCACTTCCACGAAGGCGAAGACTGCCGCTACCAAGCCCAAGGCACCGTCGAGAAAGGTCCCAGCCAAGTCGGCACCTGCATCAGGCAGGAAGAAAGTTTGTAGCTCCCGATGCTGTTCACTCCAGCGGACTGATCTGGATTCTCTCCCAGCCAACCTCCAGGAAATGACGGTTCTTGTTGATTGACATTCTATTATTCTATTGGCGCCGGACTTCAACGAGCGTATCTATTTATGACGGTCATCTCTCTCTCAAACGGCCCTTGATTCAGTCTTGTCTCTTTTCTACTCATTTTCGTATGTGTACTGTACATTATGGCTGTGTGATGAATCGTAGAGAGTACCGTATATTATCTTGTTCTGCTGTTGCTGTCCACCTTTAAAAGGCTTTGCGGTCAGGTTTCGCTGTTAAAACCATGTCGAGACATGCTCTCCGACCCCAGACCTTTCGATATCCCCCAGCCAGCGATGGAGGGCATATGCGCGTCTCGTCGCGGTCATCGTACCCGTCTTTCCTCTCCCTGCAGACCACACTGGCGTTGCAGCTAAAGTCGGCGTGGAAAGGACTTCATGATGCCTTTCGGTGGCACCTCGTCTTTTTGACAATTGCAGGGTACTGTGCCCTTGTTCCCTCGTTCTGCAGTCGTTGGCTAACCGGAGGTAAATCAGAGACGCCGAGATCCGTTCGAATGTCTACAAGTCACTGCTACTTAATTCGATCTCATTGGCGTCCATATACGCCTTTGATTTTATATTGCTGCCTCTTGTGCAGGAACGACGCACGCTCGTTCCACGAAATCTCGGCTGGTTCTACCAAACCCTGTGGTTACTCCCCGTGGTTGGCGTCTCGTTTTACTTGAATGTACGCCATCTCACCTTTGCCTTTTATCTCCACCATAAGAAATGTTCTCAGTGTTCTTAATTTATTGCCCCTTCTATTATCGTGCATCCAATTTTTCTCACAATTTATTGCAGAGTTCCTGGTGCTCACTCGTAGCACAACGGACGTATAGTCTACAACGCGGTCACCGAACTACTGTCCCTCCCCAATCCATTTCGTACCATGGGATGCTCAAAGCCATCGCAACATCCGCTTACAGGGTCGTGATGGTTGGTACATCTCTAATCGTGTCCCTCGCTCTCAAAAACGTGCCTTACGCTGGGCCTTTGGCCTGCTTCGTGTTTATGTGCTGGTTGGATTCGTGAGTCACTCGCCGTACATCCGATGCGATTGATACAGATTTGAGACTGTAAAAGCTATTATTGTTTTGAGTGGGTCGTGTTCCATCCCACAAGCCTACGATCAAGCAATGTTGATCGAGGTTGTAGATTTGTATGGCAAGCTCAGGGTTTATCGCTCTCTCGACGGCTGAGATACCTGGAGGAACGTTGGGCTTATTTCTTTGCTTTCGGTGGGTACTTGCTCTGGTCGTTGTTAAGAGCGCCATGTTCAAGCTTTGTTCATCGTGCAGGCTTGCCGTCTGCTCTCCTTTCCACGCAAAGCAGCGGACTTGCTAATGCCATTTTATTCGCTCTCGTTTTTCCCCTCGTAAGTTCCATGCATCACAATCGAGTGTTGCATGGCCGAGATTTGACCACACCTATATCATAGTACATTATAATGGCGATGCACGCCCGGCCTGTTCCAGCCGATCCGTACAACCCCCTCCCTTCCATCGTCAGTGCCAACGGAACAGAGATCATCCAGCATCCGTCCCCGTTTATTCCTATCCGGTTACCCATATTTGCTTTGGTCCTTTGGTTAAATGACTGCATCATCCGAGTGCTCAATGTAGGCACACACCGGCGCAGCCCCAGCGCAAATTTGCTCCGCGGTCGGCACAAGTCATTAAGTGATACGACCGAGGGTGCGGAGGAGGGAAGGGATGCGGTGCAAAGCCCCATACGGGGGTCATGGAGTGGTTCTCGATTGGTTGAGGGGCACAATGCCCGCAACGAACGACGCCGGAAGATAGATTAACGGTTTCCGCTCAACAATAACTTGTGAGATATTGGTTGATCATTCGCGAAACCCATTCAGCCAAAGCCTGCCCACTCGATAGAAAAATATGAGACTTCTTGCTTTTCATCATTCCACCCGCAGAGGAGATGTGCCTTTTTGGTAGCAGTGCCCAACCGTCCGTGAGCTACAACCTCCATCGCTCGGATGGCGGTAGCAGGTGAGTCGATCACAGAAGCAACGAAATGCGAGTGGTACCGGAGCGAATCGCCTGGCAGAAAGCAATGACTTTTACGATGTTGGAGAGGCTGCGGATGACTGAGGACTGACCAGGATACACAAGGTAATCACCCCCAAATTTAATCCCACTACCCATGAAATAACCCTGCTCCCACAGGTCTCTGAACACGGCGCATCGTGCTTTCTCGTGTAGTGTAGCTGGGAAATTCCAGATGCCCGCCGCCTTGGCAGATTCTAGTGTTGAAAACGTGCACCCATCCGGCCGATACCACTCAAAAGAGGATTCAGTGGGAACCACAACTGAATGAGGTTGTGTGTGATCGGAGGTGGTTGATGAAGGAAGAGCCTCAACCTCAGCCAAGTGACTGCGCCCTGGCGAGAGACCATCTGTAGCAGCGATCGCATTAAGCTTCAACCTTTTCTCTTCTCTTTCCTTGCGTTTTTGGACGGCAGCACCAGTTAAGGCTCGACTCTTTTTCGCCACATCCGTTGTTGTCTCCTTCCCTGCCTGTAATTGGATGGCAGCCTTCCTTTCCGTATCCCAGCGTCGTAACTCCACAATACTCGGCTCGCTATATGTTCGTGTGTCGTCGACGAGTACGGCGAGTTCTGGTGGGTGATCGACACATAAGTTGCCAGAAGAAAGCTGTTGGATGAGAACATTCCTTTCTCGAGAAGCAGCACGACCTCCTCTGGCATCAACATTAGAGGCAGGCCTAAGAACACATTTTGCTGTGATACGTGTGGAAGAGTGCCCGTCAAAATTCCACCGATGTGATGACTGGAACGAAGCGCTGCGATGTCTAGTTCGGATCAAATGAGCGCAGTTCGTCATAAGTTTTGGTCGTATCACAGCCAAGAATCAATTCACCGTCGACATTCCAGACGTACGCGTTCTCACTTGAGACTCGAATGTGGATTCGTTTGGAGGCCATACAAGTCGGRTCGAATCATTCAAGTTCAACCCGGCCCCGGGCCGGCTAATGAACTTGAAATTTGTTGACGACTCGGAATCTCAACTATGACATAGAAGTTGATAGAGCAACCGTGACCAGGTGAGCTGCGTGCAGGTTGTCATGATCAGCTTATGTTGTCACTTTTTCTTTTTCATAGGGATTCTTTGTGCTCTCAGGATCGTGCAGCAGCCAATATGAGAACGTCATGATCAGAGCTCGTGACCGTCGAGTGCTCGTCGGGTCGCGGTTCGTAAACGCGTAAACTCTGCGCGGATGGCACGCGTACGAGATATCTGATCATGTGTCGTCCCCAATGTCCACCGCTTCTCCGGATGGGTAGCCGGCTTCTGCGGATCTTCGTGGGTCATCTGTTCCGGGTCGACCTTGTGTTGATGTGCAACATATTCACGAGCTGCTCCAGACATGTAATTTATTTTTTTTCCTGGTCGGACGGCTGTCGGACGTTGTTTTCAGCTCAACCGAGGCACATTGGCCTCTTCTGCGGTAACCTTACCTCACATACATGCGCTAGCCACCACTCCCGCATCTTCTCAACATCCGAGAAGTCCTCATTGATTGAAAGATATTTGACTGTCCTTCATATGATCCATGTTACCAGGTAGCGACAACTGTTGACTTCACACAACCTCTTCCTTTCTTTCACATTTTTACCGTCGATTCTCGAATTCTGCCGTAGATACGACCATGACCCTTCCGCATCGGCAGGATCAGGGATATTGCAAAATTATGACTAATAATCAATCTGTATACGCACTACACGTACATCAAGGAGTGACCGCTGAACTTGTTAATGACCATGATGAGCATCAGCCTCCGGTTTGGGTTCTGCAATCAAACGAAATGAGCCCGTAAATAGGGATGATGTCAGATGTTAAGCGCACCAGGCAAGCAATGTATCGCGTCATCAATCCGTAACAGCGAGACGGCAGCCTCGTACGCGGACTTGAGACTGCGGACCTTGCTGACAGTCGGTTCAAGGACGCCCGCCGCAACATTATCCCGGACTTCTCCATTCATCAAGTCAAGACCATACCGCAACAGTTTCTTTTTCGGATCGCCAGTGGGCGCGTTCTGTGCGGCGTTGTGGTAAGACCGGAGTTTCGCGACCAACTCGGTTGAATCCTTCGCTGCGTTGACGGCGAGCGTTTTCGGGATGGATAGGAGGGCGCTCGCAAATTCCGCGATCGCCAACTGTTCTCGCGAACCCTAAAATGGATGCGTCGATACGTCAGCGAGCGTCAGAGTGGCAGGATTGTATGACGTGACGATACCAGTGTCGTGGCAAAATTCTCGAGGTATATGCTCAAGGCCGATTCTACCGCACCACCACCAGGGACGACCGACCCGCTTTCGAGCGTGCGTTTAATGATGGACAATGTGTCATGCAGAGCCCTCTCCATCTCATCCAGCATGTAGTCATTCGCACCTCTGAGAATAATCGATGAGGAGTTGACCACTTTCGTTCCCTTGATCAAGATCAGTTCGTCGTCGGATATTCTTTCCTGGATCACTTCGTCTGCGTATCCAAGATAGCTAGACTCATATGTTTCTTCGCCCTCGAGATTTGCCAAGCTGGAAATAAGGGTACCTCCGGTGGCTTTGGCAATGCGACGTAGATCTTCCTTTTTGCAACGCCGCACGGCCATTGCGCCAGCCTCGACGAATTCCTTGAGACACAAATCGTCGATACCTTTGGTGGTCAATACAACATTGGCACCAGCAGCGAGAATTTTTCTGATTCGTTCTAGAGTGATTTCAGCTTCACTAGAAAACGAGAGTTCGAGCGTGACGTGCACATTGTGGAGAAAGCATGTACGCACCGCTTCCGGATATCCTCCAGCTGATCGGGATCATCGACGAGAATCTGTACACCTAATTGCATGCGCGCCTTTTGAAGATTGATATCCAGACAAGCGATTTTTGCGTTCGCGATCCGTTTCTTCATGGCTACCGTTTGAAACGTGAGCACTTCCTGAATACATTACGAGGGGGGGGGGAGTCAGGGAATTTACCATGACTGGCCACTGTGCAGTTGAGTGCATATCCCTGAACAAACATGGACTCCCGTGCACTCTTTCCGTGTGCTTTGAGCACATTCACAGCTTTTACGGGATACTTGATATCTCCACGCATGTTGATTGTCTTGACCGCAAGCATCGCCTCGACAGCCATGGGTGCAAATATATCTTCATCACTGCAGCGATTGCATGGGCCATCAGCATCGTTAAGCGCTCCACAAAACATTGGCCCAACACACCTGCCGATGATTTTGCTAGACATACTCGTCTTTGCAGCATTGATCAACGCTTCTTTCCCCAAAACATCCACCTTGATGCTCAGCTGCTCCTGCATAAATTTGACAGCCTCCTTGCATGCCAACCTGTACCCAGTAATGACGGTCGTCGGGTGAATTTTGGCTTTAACCAGTTCATTCGCGCGACGCAGCAACTCCGCAGCGATGATCACCACCGAGGTCGTCCCATCGCCGACTTCCTTGTCCTGTTTCTGTGCAAGATCGACGAAAATGCGACCTGCGGGATGCTCGACCGAAAGTAGCGATAGGATGGTCGCACCATCGTTCGAAATCGTGACTTCCTGCAATGACGCAGTTTGTGAGAACCTCTCTCCAAAGTTCAGTTGTGTCCCATCCTAAGGATGTACGCACTCCTATGTTATCGACCAGCATCTTATCAAGACCCATCGGTCCTAGCGAACTTTTCACGATGTTGGCAATCGACTGCGCAGCGATCACTGTAAATCTCGATCGTGAGCTAGGTAGCTGGACATGGCAGGGAACGTTGACAGCGCACCATTTTGATCTCGAACGTCCTGCCCTGAGACCCGATCCCCACCAAGGAACGCTCCAGCTCTTGGGTCGCGTTGGAACATTTAGGGCAAATTACTGTAAGTCGTGGCGGAACTTGAAACCGACGGGTGATCACACCAGAAAAAGTTCGTTTTTACAGAGAACAATCAATGCAATCTAGAACGCAACGGAAGCATACATCGCAAGAGGGACGGTGCTGAGAACGCAGAAGAGAAAGGCGTACTCTAACAATGCACGATCGAAAGTCACGAAGAATGCCTCAGTCAAGCGCGAACAATAAATAAGGAAGAAAGAACTCCAGAGCTTGCTAGAAGTTCACGCCTTGTAGGAGAGGGCGAGAAGAACGGGAAAAAAGTGAAAGGATGATGGAGGAAAGAGGAAGAAGAGTCGCGAATTAGATAACGAGTCCAAAAAGGCGTATATCGAAACAGATTGCAGTTGGCATCGTTCGTGCGTGATGGGTCAAATAAATGAGATGCATTGAGACCGTTCGTCGGGGAATCGGCAGGCTACTACCGCATTCGTCTTGAAGCTGTTTCCAATCCTCCAAAGGAGTGGCGGAGGTGCATGGCTGCTTGTGCAATAAATGAGAGATGTGCATAAGATGAAAGGCATAGTGGTTGAATCTTGTCAAACGGCATGGTCCGTCGATCGTCGTGATTATCGATCGTGTAGGGGAAACATGAGGTAGCGTAAACGGTATAGTTCCATCCATCCAATCGAGGTAGATGTGAGGGGCGTAATGTCTGAGGGTCTTCTTGACACATGACATCTGACGATGTGGATCGTCGCGGTGCGCGTAGTATCAGTAAGCCAATTTGATGGGACCATAGGTCTCGGCTCTGGCAAGAGGTCCTCGCCCAAGTTTCTTGGCTTTGAATGCGTTGTTTTTAGTAGGAGGGGGGCAGGGGCTGTCACCGATATCTGTGTCTTCGTTGTCACTATGAACAGTGGAATTTCCGTCCTCGGGGAGACTGGATAATCCGCCCGCTCGGCGTGTGCGCGCAACATTGGCAACAGCAAAGAGAGGTACTGGCGCAGCCGTAGTCGGGGCGCTGTTTCTCTTGACTTGAGAAGGTTGCTGTGAATACAGAGACTTGAAAGGTCCGTCGCCGTATGTATAAGACTTGTAACGACCGAATTTCGCCTTCCGGAATTGATCCAGATCCTCGTTGCGAGAGACAACGAATCTAGGGTCGTCCATAGGAACGTATGCAGGTGGCTGGCACCGGGCACCGGCGTGTTTGAAGTACTGGCAATAACCACCCTCGAGAATGTAAACTTCGGGATAATGGATATTGGGATAGACGTGATTATTCATCGCACGGTCCCTGGCGCGCAATTGTTTGGCACTGCGCACCGTCCAACGTTAATGAGCGATTCACTCCGAAGAATCGATACGACGTACAACGTGGGAGCCCTCTTAGCGCTAAACTCACAGTGGAATACGAGAACCGACTTCCTAGATCGGTCACCACTCATGCAGGGCGGCGGTTT
>CEMM01321965.1:0-20029 GCA_900068975.1 Hygrocybe conica | reverse complement strand
GGTAATTGCTCAGAAGAATCCTGACAATATTCGAAGGGGATTCGTCTTCAAGGTCCGCTTGTTGTAACTATTGTATGTCTGGCAGGACCTCACAGGAAAACTGTCAGCATGATTGACCTGAGGGGAATAGTAGAATGGTGCATCGAGTTCCATGATCTACTGTTAAATAGCGTGAGTGCGGTCAAAGGGGTGGAGTCGCAACTCACCCTTCATCCGACTTTTTTTGCTATCCATACTTTCTTCTCCTTGCATTTCTCTGCAACTTCCTTGAGCTTCGCTTCAATCGCATTCTTCTTCACTCCGTATTTACGAAGGTCTTGGTATATCGACTCCACGAGGAAGGTGAGATTCCCAGTTTGCAGTGAGATCATTTTTGTGAAAAGCTCAGGTAGATAAGTGTCCGGGAAAGGAGTTTTGGGAATCGTCGCGGGTCGTTTAATTGGGGCATTCGCATGTATCGAAATGGGGACCTTGTCAGGACACGGCGCTGAAGGCGCCGACACAATTGACATCGAATCAGCATTTATCGCCGCAAGATGGTCGGGAAGGGCGGGAACCGCAAAGACTCCGTCCGTACGTCGGTTTGGTGTCTCAGTAGCGATGAAAGTAAATGGATCAATGGGAAACGGGGTATCTAATTTGTGACGGAAAAATGAGCGGGGTCGATGGTATCGAGTTTGGATTGAATCTCGTACCGTTGAATAGCTGTATCCGGTACGGTTTGAAGAAATCGGTTTCGCATTGACCTAGGTCTGACTCCCAGCAAGGCCCTTTCGCAAAGGGTACAAGGGGGACGACGACTTTGCGCTTTTTCCCTAGTTGCTGACCACCATCTTCCGATTTTCGCTTCGGTTGCAATGTCGCCGGAGGGGCAGACGGTGGAACGAAAGCTTCCTCAAGGTCGGCTGGACGATTTCCAATCTCCACAACTTCATCGTCATCGACCAGCCAACTATCCAGGTCCGAGTCGGGCTCTTCTATTTCGACATCCTCTTCACCTTCGTCTACGACGTCGTCGCCATCACCTGAAGTTTCATCTTCCCAATCCTCTCCGCTGTCATACCCATAATCTATTGCCACTGGGTCTCGTTTGAATGGTCGGCGCGGACCAATGCTGGCCGAGGTCCGTGTCCATGTACCAAAGTAACCGGGACGGGTGTCTTCCTTGAAGGCAAAGACTTTCGGAGTAAAGTCCGTACAATTCCCAAGTTTGGCAAGAAGGGTGCGAACACGTTGAACATCGCCAGACACCTCTGCTTCGGTGATTTGCGACATCATTTCGCGAACTGTACGAAGCGCACTTGAAGATTTGTATGCAAAGTTACGGCGGGGTTGCAGATATCTGGGCCGCTCTAAAAGAGGCGGCGGTAGAGATGACAAGATGTACCGCAAGTGCTCTGCGTAAGAATGTCAATATGACAGAAATTGGACTAAAAATCCAAATGCGCTTACCTTCGTTGCTCATATTAGCGAGGCTTATATCGTCCAATCGATCATCTACCACCCGTATTTGAAGAGGTCCTGTCATGGTCTGGCTGTCCTCACCCTCGACGACGATTGCATGCTTCGGGTCACCTCCTAATCTTGAATGCTGAGTCCCTGTGGGTAATGCAAAGCCGTTCTCGACCGCAAGGATTGCATCCTTCTTCAGCAAAAAAGGCTTGAATGTTTTCTCAAAATCTGATCGCTTCGGTGAAGGAACACCCAAGCCCTTCTGGGTACTGTTCGATCGCTGGTGATTCCTGGGTTTGAGAAAATTGGCCATCATTGACCGAGACCTGTTATGACTCTCGCTCTCTTTTTTCTCCTTCTTGGGTCGTCCGACTTTATTCTTCACATTTTCCTTCTCCTGTGGAGGGGAGGGGTTATCGGCGGGAGGACACACAGTCGAACAAATTATTTACTACCTTGACGGAAGTCACAGGGTCGGTGCCCTGACCTCCTTCATTCATTGTAGATGAGGGGTCGGATTTCTAGACCACGCTATTAGCCAGCACTGCTGGGAGGGAGTTCGGTTGAACACTGACACCGACTACAAGCAGGTCCCCGGTATAAGAGTCTTGGTGCTGTTGGATAGACGATGGTGGAGATTGGCTCTTGACATCTTCCCCCTTGTCAGTTGCGGGCCCAGTGGCCTTCTTCTTGTCCTTCAGAGGGAGCTTGCCTTTGTAATTGAGGAGGGTATCACGTTCGTTCTGAGTTAAGGCTTCGAATAGATCTGTGACGTCCTTCTTGGCCTATAGAACAGATAACACCACGATTGTTGACCACGAAAGTTGTGATCCTAAAGACAACTCACCTGGACTCGTTCGGCCAATCTCGCCTCCGCTTTGTCCTGCACATTCTTCGGTAACCATTCGTGGTACTCGTGATTGACCTCCCAACGCCATACGCAAAGCGAGGCAGGAATCTTTCCAGTTCCAATGGCATCTAGACCGTAGTTTTTGCGAACCGCTACGGATTTAATGCAAGCTTCGATGGCTCTCAAGGGAAGAATCGATTTATTCGGAGAAAGCTCGTTCACGTCGTTGTCATCTGCGGTGGGAAGGAGCTCGCTTTGGATGCTTTTAGAAAGAGCAGCTAGTGTCTTATCACTGATGGCGAGAGAATGTATGAGAGTTTTATGCCACCGGAGTCCTGCTGGAACCGACCTCTCGTGCGCAAATTTGGCAACAACGGGCTTGTGCTCATCAGGGATTTCGTCCAGAGGGGGCTCCCCTTTCTTCATGCGCTGGAACAGCATCTCACGAAATTTGACGATTTCTGAGATGTGTCAGAGAAAAATAGTCCACAGGGAAGAAAGGGGGACCCTCACCTTGAAGGGTTTCGGAGAGCTTCTCAACCGACAGACTTTTTTGCTTGAAAATCAGCTTTCCATTTTTCAGCTCGAGAAGGGGCGATTTTTTCAATTTGCCTGCAAAAAAAAGTCACATCAACTGTTGACCAACCGCGACGTAGAGAATGACGGACTGTCCAAGTCTTCCATTATAGAACCTGTTTACGCTAAGATTGGTGGTGGTGGTGAGGAATAGATGTCGCACAAAATACCGGTCGGATCCGTTGACCGAGTCGTGGATGCGACGCGAATTGAAGCAACGGTAGATTGGTCAGCACTTGTGACCGGACGCGAGCGTGACAGTCACGCGATGTCCTTCTTCCAAGTCAACACGTCTGGCCCAAAGCATGTCATAGATCCTGCTCTACAGCCCTGGGTAGAAAAATAGTGAGTCAAGCAGCAACGTTTTGCGTGAAGTACCTTATGGCGGTGTCAGTCGACCAAAGACCATTGATGATGTATCAGCACAAGATCACATCGTGACCGTTCTCAGGAAGACCCTTTCATCGACCAATGTGAGCCAGAGCGAGCCGGAGAAATAAATCCAATGTTTTTCACGATCCCTCTTTGCTAGCTTCCTCACATGCTCTTCTACGGGCCTCCCGGAACGGGTAAAACGTCCACTATTCTAGCTTTGGCAAGACAGTTATTTGGGTGCGTACTTGGCAGCTCGTATGTGTTTCTTGGTTGATGACGGCCTTCAGGCCAGATAATTTCCGTGAACGCGTACTTGAACTCAATGCCTCTGACGAGCGGGGCATCTCCATCGTTCGCGAAAAAGTGAAAAACTTTGCAAGACAAACACCCCGCGCTCAGTCAGTCGTGTCGAACGGCAAGAGTTACCCCTGTCCGCCGTACAAGATCATCATCCTCGACGAAGCGGATTCGATGACTCAGGATGCTCAGGGAGCCCTTCGTCGAATAATGGAGACATATGCTCGCATCACCCGTTTCTGTTTGGTATGTAATTATGTGACGCGGTAAGTATCCCTTTCTTTACGCAACTTGTGAAAACTGATGTTCCCGATCTTTAGAATAATTGAACCACTAGCATCCCGTTGTTCAAAATTCCGTTTCACACCACTTGATTCAACATCGACATCGTCGAGGTTAGATTATATCGCGACCGCCGAGCATGTTCAAATGGATCCAGAAGTCATTTCTGCGCTTATTAGCACGTCATCTGGCGATCTTCGTCGTGCCATCACCTATCTTCAGTCAGCTTCGCGACTCTCTTGGTCAACCACACCGCCAACAACTATTACTGTATCTGATATCCAAGAGATTGCTGGCGTAGTTCCGACCGCTGACATCAACAACTTCGCCAGATCGTTAGGCATAGAGTGTGAACTGGATATGGACGTTGACCTGGACGCAAACAAGACCTCCCGCTTTGAAATCATCAGGAGGCAGGTGAAGCTATTGATGAGGAACGGTTATTCAGCATCGCAAATCTTGTCGCAGGTCGGAATGAAGTTGTATCGAATAATCATAACCAAACTAATCCAGATCATCGTGCCTGTTCACAGTTGCATGACTTGGTCGTTCTTCACCCGACTTTGACCGGGCGTCAAAAATCACTATGTGCCCTTGCTTTCGCCGAGGCGGACAAAGCGCTCTGCGACGGCGCCGATGAGGAGTTATGGACTCTGGAGGTGGGTTTGGCTGTGCACAAAGCCATATCCCGATGACAACGTACTGTAACTGGCTTACTGTAATGAATGACTACACACATTATCATGGTGCCATCTTTCTGCTATGAACACAACTTCCGTACATAAAAATCACAGCACAGAATTACTAGCGACGAGGAGACGTTACCGGAGCCCAGCAGTCGCTTTTTGTAGGGCGCGTTTGATGCCCAACTGGGCTTTTTTCAGTTCATCCGCAGACGAGTCCTCAATCTCTAGCTTCTCCAAGGCCCTCGCGAGTTCAGCCTCAACTTGCGCTTTAGCTCCACGTTTGAGCTTCATCCCCACCTCCGGAGAGGTGATTGTATTCTCGACCTGGTGAATATATGCTTCCAAATCGGATTTTGCTTCGTGACGAGCGGAGAACTCCTTGTCAGCCGCCTTGTATTGTTCAGCGTCCTTGATCATCTGCTCAATTTCGGCAGAAGAGAGCCGGCCCACGGAGTTGGTGATGCCTAAACACCAAATCGCTGAGTGCACAGGAATGACGGAGATGATGGAGACTTACTGATTGATGCTTTGCGCCCTGACGCACGATCTTGGGCAGAGACTTTGAGCAGACCATTGGCGTCAACCTCAAACGTTGTCACCAATTCCGCTTGACCACGCGGCATGGGAGGAATGCCAGTCAGCTCGAATTCACCCAATAAACGGTTATCGCGACATTGAGTCCGTTCGCCTTCGTATCTGTGACTTTGTGAGTATGCTTGGCTTAATTAAGGAGGTATGGACACCCTACACTGGGAAAGTCACTGTTGTCTGGTTGTCCTCGACGGTGGTGAAGGTTCGTGATTTGTTGGTCGGGATGGGCGTATTACGAGGAACGACAACACCGAATACGTCGCCTTGCATAGCAACACCGAGGGACAATGGTGCAACGTCAAGCAGGAGGAGATCCTGCGTCTTTTCAGACGTTTGGCCGGTAAGAACGGCAGCCTGCACAGCGGCACCGTAAGCAACGGCTTCATCCGGGTTTATTGACTTGTTGAGCTGGCGACCTCCAAAGTACTCGGAGACGAGAGCCTGAATTTTTGGGATGCGTGTGGATCCGCCAACGAGGACAATATCGTCGACCTTTTCGCGAGGCATCTTGGCGTCCTTAAGCACCTTTTCGACGGGCTCGAGGGTAGACCTGAACATAGCGGCGTTGATTTCTTCAAAGCGAGCACGAGTAATGTTGGCCGAGAAGTCCTCTCCCTATCGACATTGAACATGTTGGATCCCGGAAATGTAGTAAAATGTGAATATCTTACCTGGAAAAGAGAATCGACTTCGACGGTTGTCTGGGCCACGCTTGACAGCGTCCTCTTGGCACGCTCGCAGGCACTTCTCAACCGGCGAAGAGCGCGAGGATCATCGGATATGTCGTGCTTAGCTTTCCGCTTGAACTCATTCTTGAAATGCTCCAATAAAGCATTGTCAAAATCCTCTCCACCCAGGTGGGTATCGCCAGCAGTCGCCTTGACCGCGAATACGCCACCGCTGATGTTCAGGAGGGAGACATCAAAGGTTCCGCCACCCAAATCAAAGATGAGGACATTCTTTTCGGCTTTGGTTTGGCGATCCAGACCGTAAGCAATGGCGGCAGCAGTTGGCTCATTGATGATACGGAGAACATCCAACCCGGCAATAGCACCAGCGTCCTTGGTAGCCAGACGTTGGGAGTCGTTGAAGTAAGCTGGAACACTGGAGAATCACCTCGTCAGTAGGACATTAGGAGTAATAATATGCCTGAATATACAGACGTTACAACAGCCTTTTTGACAGTTTTCCCGAGTTTCGCCTCGGAAATTTCTTTCATTTTGGTGAGAACCATTGATGAGATTTCTTGGGGACTGAAAGTTTTCTCCTCCCCGAGGTACTGAACCTTGATGAGAGGTGAACCATCCTTCTCCACAACGTCAAACGGCCAATGTGACATATCCTGGATGTAATGGATAAGCAAAGGTCGTTTCATTTGGAGTAGTACAAACCTTCTTAACATCAGGATCACTACCAGGGAGAAAGGCGGTCAGGGACGTAGCACTAGAGTGTGTTCGAAGAGGCTCAACTCGTATCGCCGACCGATGAGACGTTTCGCGTCAAAGACGGTATTTCGGGGGTTCATCGCTGCCTGATTTTTAGCGGCATCGCCAATCAGACGCTCCTCGGCGGCAAAGGCAACGTAGGAAGGCGTTGTCCGATTTCCCTCTGTACACGACATGATCGAATCTTGTCAGACACGGGAACACGGCACTCACGGTCATTGGCGATAATCTCAACTCGATCGTTTTGCCAGACCCCGACACAGCTAGATAGAGACGATGGGTGAAAACCGTATTCCCTGAAGCGGGAACTTGTTCTTACGAGTATGTGGTACCAAGATCAATACCAACAGCGCCATCAAATAGGTCGTCCATTTCTACAGCAGGGTGTGGTGTTGATATGGGTCAGAGGTGAGGAACGGGGATGAAAAAAAAGAGGTGTGCTGAGGTAAGCAGAAAAAGTCGGTCAGCTATGAGATCAGCTATCCCGACTCGTCATTTAGGGAGACCGCAGCCGTCATGTATCGCACGGCGCATTTGGACCATGCCAGAAGGATCCGACAAACTGGAGACCCCGGAAGACTGGACAAAGTTCCAAGTTAGACGAGCGGAACGGAAGCAGCTCAGTACGTCCACTCTCAAGTTCATTGGCAACGTCCTGACGCGGTGCCAGTCGAACATATGTCTCAATTTGGCTCAACGCAGACACGAGAAAACACATTTCAACCACATCACAGTCTGCATAAGCCCCTTGCCCCGCACCAAACGACATTGTCGGCTCTGGTTGCATCTGGTGCTCATCTGGGTCACTCCAAATCTCTTATGAATCCCAATTTTGCACCGTATGCCTATGGAGTGCGTGCAGGGATTACCATAATTGACCTCGATCACACGCTTCCACTACTCCGTCGAGCGGTCAACCTCGTTCGTGCCATAGCCGCACGAGATGGAACCATTGTCTTTGTCGGCACCCGCCCTGACCTACGACTTGCGGTCCGCAAAGCTTCCGAACGTTTAGGGCCGCAGGGGTACCATGTCGGGGAGAAGTGGCTTCCAGGGACCTTGACAAACAAACTCCAGATGTTCGGACCAAAAACCGTGCAGGAAGAAAAAGTCGTGCCAGACCTCGTCATCTTCCTCAACCCACTCGCTAATATGAATGCCATACGAGAGTGCGCCATCGAGCATATACCTACCATCGGCGTCGTCGATTCGAATGTGGATCCACGCATTGTGATGTATCCTATACCCGCGAACGACGAGAGCACTCGCACCGCAGAATTGATAGCTGGTGTCCTGAGCATTGCAGGGAGGGAAGGTATGGCACTCGAAAAAACACGCAAACCGCGTAAATACACATGATTCTAGATCGTCATAACTTTACCATCCACGGGAAGCAATCTATTAGATTCACTCTTTGGAGGTTGCGTGTTGAATGGTATACCAGTATTCTGTCAGAACGCGTCAGAGCGTCCAGGAGATGACAGGACAAACTCACGTTCGGCGTCCTCAAGAGCCTTGAGGTTGCCGCTAAGCTTATTGAGCGTTTCCACGTATTCATCTTCCTCCACGCTATCGAACACAACACCGCCTCCTGCTTGCAAATAGACGACCTGATCTTTAAAAGTCATAGTGCGTATCGCAATACACGTATCCATCTCATCGTCCGCAAAGTCAAAACGACCCACTGCGCCTGCGTAGACCCCTCGTCGTTCTTTTTCGAGAGAGGAGATCAGTTCCACCGCTTTGATCTTGGGTGCACCAGAGACAGTACCCGCTGGAAAGATGGATCGGAAGGCATCAAATCTGACAGTGGTCAGTGTCACCTTTAATCATTGCATGCACCACACTCACCTCGACATGCCATCTCGCAGTTTACCTGATATCTGAGAAGTGAGATGCATGACGTGGCTAAACTTCTCCACCCGCATCAAATGGTCAACTTTGACCGTCATCGGTTGACAGACCCGATTGACATCGTTACGAGCCAGGTCGACCAGCATGATATGCTCAGATCGATCTTTCTCAGACGCCAGTAATTGAGAGCCCAGAACATCATCCTCTGGCGTCAAAGCTGCAGTGAGCAATGGGCCTGGAAGATGGAATCAATTCAGCTACCTTCTGGAGTGTTGCCTCTCTTCGTGGTCCCCGCAATGGCGTGATTGAATACTGTATTCTTCACTACCTTACACAACGTTTCTGGGCTGGCGCCCACGATCTGTAAATCCCCGCAATCCAAATAGAACATGTAGGGACTGGGGTTGATGCGCCGAAGATGCCGATACGCATTGAAGGGATGCAAGGTCGTCGGTCGCGCTAGTCTCTGAGAAGGTACTGCCTGAATGATGTCACCAGCGATGATGTGCTTTTTCAATATGGTGACGAAACGTTCGTATCCCTCCTTGCCCACGTTCGAGACAGCTTGGTGACCCAGAACGATGGGTTGTTGGGGAACTTCCACGATCGCCGGATTTGTTACGAGTCTTGCAAGACGACGAACCTTTGAGACGGCTGTTCGGTACACGAAGCCCAAGTTGACGGTTCCCGCGTTCCTCGGACAGAAGACGTGAGACACTACTTTGAGGTTTTGAAACAGATGGTCATAAATGAGCAGAGTATCGACCAGCATGAACACGGCTTCGGGTATCTTGACAGGGTCCTCTAATTGGCATGCTGTCTTGGGTTCAAAGTGCTGGATGCTGTCGTACGCCACGTAGCCGATGGCCCCTCCGGTGAAAGTCGAGATTTCAGGAATATTGACGTATCGATAAAGTGAAAGTTCCTTCTGTAACGCGGTCATAGGATCCCCCGTCAATTCCTCATCTCGTCCAATCTTGATGATCTTAACGGGATCTGCCAACTTCTTAGCGATGCCCGACAAGCGCGATGACATTTCCGTGGACGCACCGGAGCCAATGAAACTGTAACGTGCAATGTTCTCGCCTCCGATCACAGATTCGAGCAGAAAGCTGTACTTTGAGCCACGGGATATGCGCATATATGCCATGCATGGCGTAATGAGATCTGCAGGAAGCTCAGTGTAAACGGGCACACAGTTTCCCCGTTTTTCGTGTAGGATGAGCTGCTCGACTGTCTCCAGAGAGGGAAACACTGGCGCGGTCTGGGGTGAACGAATCAACGCTTGATTTGCTAACAAAAATCTGGAGAACCGCGCTCACCGGTGGATCCATGGTCGGAATGTGATCTAATCGAGGTCTAGATATCGATACCGTACCACCCTCCGTCGCTGGACTGTCGCTGGTCGAGTACGGTGGACTTGTACACGTTCGGTCTTACACACGATGTTGTGGCGGAGCTCTTTTTGTCGACCAGAATGATCACTCCCAGGTTCTCGTGCAGCCAGACAGACACAGCGGTGGTCGTGTCCATATACTGCCCGTCCGTTCGCGTGCGTCCTTCGTAGTCCAAGCTGGAACGTTGACCACCCTGGAACTTTAGGCTTCTGACGTCGAGATCCGCGTAGACGGCACTCTCCTCATCGTGCACCTCAACCCATATTATCTGCGTCTCAGCTTCTCCCATGCCCTGGTGGAAGACGACGATGCCTCCGTGCAATACGACGCGGGTTCTGGAAATTTGACACTCACCCTGACCAAGCAGTGCAAAGGTCAAGACTTTGAGGATCTGGACCTCCTGGCAAAGCTGCTTGCACCGCCAAAGACACCTACTCGACCCACTATCGAGGTCCTTAGCTCACATACATCATCGATATCAAGTGGCCCGAATGACATTTCTCCAGAACGGGGGGAAATCCTTGATGGTGAGTCGAGAAACCTCCGCTTTTGAAGGCTAGGACGCCACTCATCATCCGTCAGCGGCTCGGAATGACTGGCTATTTCCCCAAACGTGTCCAGATCAGATGCAATCTCTTAACATCTCCCCAGAAAGACGCTATGGTTTTCTAAACTCCTACAGTGGATTTTTTCGGCATATAACCCACACGGATAACAACGTGAATGAGCTCGGACCTGAGCCCGAAGCATGCCCAGTTGAAGAGCGACGGAGAAGGCGCTTGGAACGCGAAGACGAGAAATGGGACGAAGAATACTACATGTGAGTGGACTCCACTAATGATGGATGTTGGCATGACCTTACAGCCGTGTAGGGCAGATTACGCCGATGATGAGGTCATTCGGGAGTTAATCGCCTGGAAGTATCCTTTCATGAACGACAGTGGTGACGTGCAATACACTGAAGAGGAAACGCAGAGTATGCTGCGCTTGCCTCGAAAAGAATGTTAGTATCGTAGCTTCATCTTTTGTTTAGACTGAGTTTAAGCTCATACACAGATCTCTTGTCGCCTTCGGATAACCACGACATGTATCTCCTTTTGATCGCCTTTCTGTTTTCATATGCCTATGAAGTGCGAAGCACGAAAAACGACTTTAATCCAGAAAGCGCTTGGACTATCTGCACCCTAACGGTGTCCATTGCCGCGTTGGACGCTCCACCGTATGATCCGCCCGTGAACTATGTACCCACGACGTCGGCACTTCTTGAGAACTTTTCTCAGGCCCAACTTCTTGCTACTCTGGTGACCTGTTATCGCCGCTCTCTAGCCTTCCCGTTGTACAGGTCGTTTGCGCTTGCCGACGCGTGTCGTATAGATCTCGCCAACTTCCTCCTGAAGGGTCAGCGGATGGTCATCCGCTGCTTCCTTGATATGAAACGTATTCTGGACCACCACGAAGTGTACTATGTTTACAACAAAATTTGGGTCGACGATCTCTGCACATGGCTGCAAACGTGCGCCAGGTTCGTAGGATTTTGCGATTTGACAATAGAACGATGTATCTTGATAGTCTTGTTCACAGGGATGCTCTGCTCAGAGAGCTGGGACAACTCCTGAGTGAGATCAGAGTGGAGAAACAAATGATCGGATGGGACCTCGAAACACTAGAAGCTGCTGTCCATCAAGCTAGACACGATGCGGATGGAGATCCACACGCCATCTGACCGGACGGGTTTATTTGCATCACCCGTTGGTTCTGCGTATTTGTCACAGCCTCAGGTGTCCAGGCGATGACGAGCTTCTCTAACAGCGATCCAAGCTCTTGGGTCATCATCATGTCCGCCTTCGTCGCAACACAAGGACAGCGACGGAATGGGTTCAGAAGTCGATCATGCGATCACTATATCTCCTTAGAAACCGTGAGCGAACGACTCTCGAAAACCACGTAACTACTAGCTGACGGCATTTATATCGATGGTCCTTATCGACACGTCATATGTATGTACTATCGCTGCTGTTTGTGCTCGATCCTCACATGGTTCAACGTTCAGCCTCCCGTCAGTCAGCCCGGAGTGTAAGCAGTTTTTTTTTCAGGATTTCTCCGAGAGGCTCTCGCTTTAGTCTCCACGCATGATGATCGCATTTTTGTATTTGGTCGCTGGTTGTCGGACTTCTTTGATGATCCATAGATTGGTGCACTAACCTATATGTCCTAGGCCATATGTTATCCGTGCTTCTCGCTTCCGTCCCGAACAATCCATCTCTCTTGAGAAGATTCTCCTCAGAATCGCAATAAAAAATTCAGATTGCTTCAGACTCAACACTCAACTGGAGTGAGATGTGGTGACTACTCCACATTTACAGGCAGGAACGCGGCAGGTCTTATCTCACGCCCAGGCTGCGGATATCACAGGCACTTTCGGATTACCGGTATCAACGTTCTGCCAAACAATCTCGGACCCGCACGAGTGCACGAGATCTGTAGCCTGTGATGTGGAGGTGTGACTGAGCACCACGAGAATCAGGACAAATACCATTGAATAGTATATACTGCGACTCTATGGCGACGGGTTTAAGCATTGGCGCGACGGGATGTCGGCTGCACATGTGGACCTTCAGGAAGCACATCGAACCCGCTCTGACCTAGATCTGCAGGTAAGAGAGCGGTCTCGTCCAGTGAAGCGGACAGAAGGCGGTCAGCCTCTTCGTCCAGGATTTCCTCCCCAGGAGCTGCAGGGGGTGGGGCCCCAAGGAATGAAGGAGCAGTGACGAGATTGTTGAAGAGGAACTGAAAATAAAGGCTTGAAATTTGACTCTGCAACCGACAGCAGAGGGTAGCGCCTTACCGTGCCGTATCTACATGAAAAGCGTTTAGCATGATGATGGTCAAACGGTAGCTGCGATCGAACTCACACTAATAACGTGAAACCCAGGACTTGGAGGAGTGAAATTGGCCAGAGCAGTTTCTCCCATCCCAAACCCAAGCTAACGATCCAGATCGACAGGGTGCGGCAGGTATCGGTCAAGCTTCGGGCAGTTGCACTGACATGTCTAGTTACGCTCAGCCCAAAATAGTTGAAAAGGGAGATGCTGATGGCAATGATGACGCCCGTATACAACACTGGTGGGTTGTCGATCATCTGATGCCAGCCACGGGGAAGGTCGAAGAAAGGCGAGCGAGATGCCACAGACGGTATCGAAAGTATTGGGAAAAAGAGGAGAACGGATAGAACACCGAAGAGGCCTTCGTAACCAACGGCGACGAGGGGCGCGACAGCGTACCGAGCCATGATCTTTTCCTCCACAACGAATTGTGTAGCAGTGCTGACAATCGGAGAATCCATCACACCATTTAGTAACCGTCACAAGAACAACGAACGAGACGCACAATATTTGTGCAAATAGGATGAAGAATACGCCTACAAAGTGGACAGGTCGGATAAATTCATCGTCTCTGATTCAGAATACACTGACCAACAAGGACTGTCGCTGGTTCCGGAGTTTCAATTGCTTCTGGTGGTGGAAGGCCACTTGGGGGTTCTACGAAGCGTTGAGTTAAGGTGGAGGCGATGCTGCTATCGTTGATCGTGTTTTTGATAAGAGAACCGCTGTAGCCCACCAGAGACACCCCTGCCATGACGGTGATGAGGGAGACCCATCTGGGAAAGCGTGAGCCATTGATCGAGGACGCGAGGACGTATGAGTGAAGGGACTGACTGATACAACCATAAATGGCGCTTGAGGAAAAAGATGCTCAAGACGCCAACGAAGAGAACAAGGGCGCCGCGGGTCATTTGATAAATGGAAACGGGGGTATACAGAAGACCAACGTTCATCAACTATGGAAGGTGAGCGGAGAAGACGAAGAAACATGCTGGAGACGTGTCTTACGGTGGTGCCAGTGAGATCGCAAGCAGCAGGTATCCATAGGAGGAGAACCTTCCAACCACGAAGCCGATGTGAGGGCTGGTGTGGCTTGTTCGAAATAAGGGAGTCTTCTTCGGACTCGTATGGAAGCTGCAACGAAGGCGATTGCCGTGGGGTCTTGAGCCACGTGTAGATGACGGGAAGAAAACCTTTGTGGAGCGAAGACTGATGAGCGAAAAGCTGCTTGTTCGGGTGAGTAAAAAGACTGACAGAGCATTTCTCCGACTAGCTCGGTAGGATGGGGTTAGTCGAGATTACACGATGATGGGAAATGGGTGAATAGACGGACGGAACATTTGAAGCGTTTGCCACACAGGCTGCTCGTACAAGACGCGATCGTGGGGATTTGGAGAGTCGCAATTCTCGACGCATTGCATGTCCTGCCAAATAAAGCGTAAAACGGATGCAATGGCGGCAAAGATGTGTGGGAACCCCAACCTGCCATTTGCTCCACAAGGAGTTTGTAGAACCCTGAAAATGTGAGAAGATTAAAAACAATGGAGATCTATGGTATGTATATAAACATTCACCGTTATTATCATTCCTGCCAACAGGAAAGGGACGAAAAACTTGGATGGCATGATGAGCTTGAGTATAGAGCAGTGAGCAGAGACGTGACACGTGTGACCGTTGTGAGCTGATGCGGGATAGTGGCCGGCATCGGCATCTTCGGCTATCGGGAAATAGATCTCGATTGACAGATTGTTACGTTGTCACAGTTGATGTCACGAACTGTGCTTCTCAAGATTATTTTATTTTTATTTTTATTATTATTATTATATATATCATTATGGTCCCCCTTCTCATCCCTTCCTTCTCCGTTCCCCCATCTTGTCCTCGACCTCCCGTTCGTCGCCAGCAGCGCGTCTGACCCATGGTAAAGCTCTCAATTATTCCTGCAACCGTGCGGACATTCCCCTACACTGGCTATCTCGGCTTGACCCCGCTCAAGCTCGAAGGATGTCTGTCATCTTCGTCTTTCCTGCCCTTCTCATCTTGCTGACGTTTTGTAGCCGTCTGTGTTGCCCTTGCTGCGGATGGAAAACCTCTCCTGGCAAATTCTATCACCCTGTCCGTCCGCTGTTACGAGACGCGTCTGGGTCGCGTAAGCGTGCTTCAGAGTAACGTTCTAGTGGATCACACAGAGGAACTTTGGTCAAAGCCTGACGGGCACGATTACGCCGAAGTCAGCGAATTGGAGCTTCCCTTTCGGATCGTCCTGCCCAGCGATTTGGGTGGTCGCAGTACCATCACGTTCCCCGACTATCGGGTATTTTGGCGTATCGAAGCCAGTATGTAAATCTTCGTTCTTCACCCCACTTTCTGTAACTAAATGCCTGTAGTCATTCATCACATTCCTATTACTGGTGTGGGCTGTCGTCAAATTAAGCATTACAATCTTCCATGGATCCGTTACGACCTTCCTTCGCTCCCGCCATGCCCCTCAATACCTTCACCGGTAAAATTTATTAGCACAACCGCCAAACTTCGTGTTCCAACGATACGTTATAGTGTGGAAACACCGCACTCGCCCATCGGCCCGCTAGACCTTGTTTCTATCGTATTGCGTCTCCTCCCTCTCGAAACCCAAGTCACGATCCGTAGCGCTAGCTTGATCGTTGAGCGACGGATACATTACTTTGACACCAGTACACCACCCTCACCTCGTGGTCCCGAGATCCCAACTTCACCACCGTCGCTTCCATCTCCATCGTCGTTCACGCTTTGTCCAACCAATGCGACGAGCTCTTCCCTCTCACGAACAACGTCAAGATCACCATCCCCTGTCTTGTCACCGTCCAGCAATAAGACCTTCAATGCAACTTCCCCAGATGTTTCGAATTCTGCTCCAACCCCCTCTGAGCCGTATTTGAAGACAGTTGCGGTGGCTATTGTGGGTGTGGAACCTTCTGGCCGCTTTGCTCAAGACGACACTGGTGTTTGGACGAAAACGCTCACATTCCAGTGGCCGGCAGCACGATCAACAGCCCGATGGGCAATTGGCGAAACAAGTCGGACAGAAATAGTGTCGGTGAAATTCTTTGCCCGCATCAAAGTAAGAACCGTTATGCACCAGGCTCGTGCGATTATACGATGATCCTTTATGACGCTTTTTGCAGATCATCGTCTCTTCACCGTCGGGGACGGAGTCTATTGCACTTTCTGACCAAGAGTTGATCATTGTTCCGACAAGTGCGGCTGAGCGCGAGCTTGCAGCACGGAAGGCCAATGTGACAAAGCGTGCATCGACCACCGAACAGGCTCGTTTGAAGTCGAAATCAAAATCTCCGCGCAGACGAAAACGCGATCGCTCACATGATCCGATGCCTGGTCCCATCGCCTCTGGATCGTCTCCACGTGGTGTCTCCCTCGATACACTGGATCGGCGAATGCCTCTAGACCCCGGCTGTTCTCTGTTATCGACAGCTCATGCTGTCTCAAATGCGGTGGAATGTTCAGCGCCTGTATATTGCAACCTTGCCGGCTCTTACACACCCGACATGATTCCTGGTACAGTGGAGGCGCCGATGTCAGTCAACTCTAGCGACTCTAGCCCTTTTGAAGCATCTACACCGTATGCCATCTCAAATACGGTGAATAAATCAATGTCAGTAGACTCTACCCATTCTGGATCATCCACAGCTGGTGTCGTCTTCGATACAGCGGAACGGCCAATGCGAGGCGATTTTACCCCTTCTGGATCATATATGCACGACGTCGTTCCAACTACAGTGGATAAAGCAAGGCGGCGGACTTCTGATCAATCTTGGCGTCGCAAGTTTGCATCGCCTTGCCGTCGCCACACAACCTGTGAACCCTGCGACAAGACAGAGATCCTTGATCGCACTGCATGCTCTCGAAAGCGGTCGGCCGATATGGCCAACGCGGAGTCGGACGGACGTGAGCAGTGCTTGCCTCACACGAAAGGTATCCGCAGGAAGTGCTTGGTTGTTCCCGTAGGAAATTCAGAAAGCATTCCAGATCCATTTTCATCATTGCAGCCTGGTAACGAAATACCATCGGTGACCGCCACGGAAGATATCCGAGCATGGGAAGAGGAACTGGTGAAAATCGAAGTTCGGAGTCGACGTCGTAGTGCTGAGATGAAGGGTTTCGCGCACAAGACGAAGTGCACCGGTGGCGATGGTCCGTCTACGAGTATCTTGGTTACATAGCAGCTTGCATATAATAAATAATAGAGTAAGTGCTAAGTGCTAAGCGCTCTAAGCAGTCAACGTCATGTCTCCTCCATCGTTCCCGTGGTTGCGATTTACGGGGCTTGCAACAGGCCGTGCGTTTCTTGCATCAGTTAGGTCTATTGCAAGTGTTCTTACCGTCGTCGAAATCTCGTTTCATGTATCCCTGTCGTTGCGATGATCAGTGATGGCATTTGGCTATGTTCTCATGAAAGGTAGCGTCGATGCGGGGGACCTAGCCGGACAGTTCTGACATCCTATATCATCCTTTTAGCTACCGTTCCCTCCGAGGAAGAGACTTACAATGTCAGTTGCTCTCTCAGAAGAAGTCTTCTCAACCTGCCGTTCTCTCTCGTTCCAGCACACAACGCCTTCGCATCCACACACGCACACCCACAAGCTTTCTTCTTTCCCTGCAACTATCACCGCGCATGACGTTGACATCTCCACACATAGGCACTGGCTCCAGATCTGAGGCGCAAGGTGGACGCGAACCGTGCCACGCGTCTTGCCAGAGAGAACGCCATGAAGCAGCAAGTCGTCGCTCAAGTTATTTTTTTTTTTCGTTCCGGGTGCACTTCCTGGTCAATGCTCACCGTGTATATACAGACAAAATATTCCGATCCTGACAATGCAAAACCAATATGGGCTGATTCCCCAAAGAAGTGATGACGATGACGACTTGACCCTCTCCTGACAGAAGACGTCCACACCCACACACCATTCCTATCCGCCCCCCCGTTGTCACGGTTTTGCCTAATATCGCTTTGTTTTTTTCGGGTTGCTGCGGAACGGAAAGTCATCAGATCGTCCCGCAGTCCCAAGACTCTTCAATCAAACGAACTGTGATCAGAAGGCATCCGTGTGATCATTATACGCAATACGAGTGGCAACCAAAGAGAGATCAGAAGACAGTTTTCTACTGAGGCTACAAGGGGGGTACAAATCACAGCGGATAGTGATGAAGACGTGTATGCAAGTTGACTGGCGTCGTTGAAATATGGTGTGGGTTGTGTAGAACGTAATAAGCATAAGATGCTCGTCCTAGTCACTAATCCCGCTTTCCGAAGAGAAACTGAGATCTTTGCATGATAAGGAAATGGGGTAGAATGTGCAGAGCTAACCGTCTTGATCGACGATCGAGTCTGGTATGGTTGTTGTCGGGGCGGTCAGAGGATCAGGCGCGTGAGTGGAAGGGAGAGCTGTTGGATTTGGTCCGGTTCGGTCTTTAGTCTGGTCCGATGGAGGCAAAGGAGGTGATGCGGCGAGGTCTTGACTCGCGAGATGTGGTCCCGGTGACGTCGGAACATCACCTTCCCCACTCGTTCCGATCGTGCTTCCATCCACGGCGATGATCGGCGCGGACCTAATCAGATCTTGAGAGGCTTCGGTACTGGCATGCGAACCGAGCACCGCAGTCGCAGTGGCGGCAGCGCCCATGATAGCGGAAAGTGTCGTGAATGGAGGCGGGCTCGAGGTCCGACGCCTCCAAGATGTCGTGGTGTCGCTCATCCCCTGACGGGCGGCGATAGGATTGTTTGGGCCGGATGGATGGGAAGTTGGGGACACCGTTGCCGAGTTCGACGGCGGACAACTCGGGCTCTCACCAGAGGAGAGGGAAGACGATGGAGAGGTAGTAGAGGAAGCGGGTACAGATGACGACGGAGTCGTGGAATCCGAATTCGACAAGGTTGATGTTCCCGGTACAGTCAGAAAGGACGTCGACGACGTAACCGCAGCTCCTGTACTTGCCCCACCGTTGGTGGTGCTATTACGATTTTGTGCTTCTCGTCGCATATGGTCTTCGTGTTCCAACAGAGACAGTCGCATTGCTTCCATAACCATGAGCTTTTGGGTGTCAGTAAATTGTTCGAAGGTGCGCCACACCGACTTACATCCTCTAGATCTTGACCGGCCAGGCCTAACACCTGATTGTATTCCTGGTTCTGATGCTGATGTCGTCTTCTCGATCTTCGACTGCCAGTATTGTCTGGCCCATCGTTTTGGCCGTCCTCCTGCGTTATCGCGTGCACCCGTCCGCTGGTCACACCCACAGGAATAAGGCGATCACCGACTTGCCGCATGATGATTCTTCTGTTCGCGCGTCTAGTGACGGCAGCACGGACGGCGGCCAACTTGGCTTCCCAGTCAGGTCGGATTTGGTCTACAAACAGAGTACAATGACATCATCAACGGTCGAGGAAAGGGTAACACGAACCAGATGTGACGACTTCGGGGCTTTCTGGACTGTAGCTTTTCTGACGTCGTTTGTGTGTGGGGTGGGGTGGATCAATAGATGGGCCTTTCGTGGGGTCGGACCATACCGATGGCTGCAAGGAGCGAAACCAATTTCCAACTGCGATGGAGAATGAAGAGGAGAAGTAGGCTTACTGTCTCGCATCCAACACCTGCACGCCATGCAGGGGGAGTGTATACGACACCGAAATTGTCCTGGACACAATATGGGCAAGCGGCAGGTTCGGACACAAGATGGGTGGTGGTGGGCTCTGTGCGCTTGATTTGGACGAAACATTCAGTGCATATCACTTGATCGCAGCATCGCGAGTAATTGATGTTGGGAGGGTAAAACTGAATGCGACGAGGTCAGAATGATTGCATGAAAGGGTCAAGGTTCACGCACGAGGAAACAGATCGGACATTCGACAGCGCCTCTGTAAACGGTGGCTTCGGGCTTTGGGGGATCCTTTATGATGCTGGAGCGTTTAGACTGGGTTGTCTTGTGGGTTGTGTCCGGGCGAGTGGTGGGATGTTCCAAAGGGGAATCGGGATCTGGGAACTCCTTGCGAGCTGCCAGAATTTGTTCATCGTCCCAGGTGCTGCGATACTCTTCGAGAGGGCGATAAAATGGGGCGAGTTTGCGCGCAGAGATGAGTTGGGACACGATGGCCTGGTTGTAATCTTTAGGTGTGGTATAGACACCTTGCGGGGAGAGATAACCATAATCGACGGTATCTTCGAGTTGAGCGCGACTTGACGATGTACTGTTACCCATTGCCGAAAGAAAACCTCAGAATCAACCGGAGGAGAGCGCCCGCCCGTAGAAGGCGCAGATTGAGCCGTCAGCGTTACTAACCAGTCTC
>CEMM01321951.1:56055-75924 GCA_900068975.1 Hygrocybe conica | reverse complement strand
GGTGAAGGATTCAAGTACCTTCGCTTGGTAATCAAATTTTGTCTGGCTGCTGCTTATGCTAATGCGATAATTTCAGGATGGCTCGACCAAACAAGCTGAACGACAAAAGGACATGGACGAGTTCAATCGCTCAGGTTCTGACATATTTATTTATCTGCTGAGCACCCGCGCCGGCGGAGTGGGAATCAATCTCTGGAGCGCAGACACCGTTATTATCTTTGATCCAGACTTTAACCCTCACATGGTGAGTTCACCCCTCCCGAGTTGAGAATTGCATTGCTAAAGAACTGGGAATAGGACATTCAAGTGCGTCTCTCTTGCTGATCCAGGCTGGACCATCAGCTGAGCCGCCATTCAGGCTATTGCTCGAGCCCATCGCTACGGGCAAACCAAGACTTGCCTTGTTTTCAAGCTCATGGTCAAAGCCTCAGCGGAAGGTCTGTGGTCACTCAAAGGCTTTTTGCATGTTTCAAGAACTTCAAAATACTCTAGAACGAATCATCCAAACCGGAAAGAAGAAGATGGTTCTTGATCACCTGATTGTCCAGAAGATGGATGTTGATGAAGCAGCGGGTGAAAGCTTGCAATCCATTCTTATTCACGGAGCGAAAGCATTATTTGAAGACCAAGCCGATCAGGATATTACTTGTACAACTATTTCACATCTAACGTTATTGTCATCTGACCATTCGTGCAGATACCGAGCAAGATATTGAACAGCTGATAGACAAAACAGAGCAGGAAGGAGAGCAGGAGGAAGCGGTGAAAGACCAATTCTCCTTCTCATTCGCCAAGGTATGGGCCGCCGACAAGGATTCGTTGGAGGATGTGGCGGACGATACGCCAGACGTCGACTCTTGGGCCCAGACACTCAAGCGGATAGCTGCGGAGCAGAGACAACAGAAGAGTCAAGAAGCGACAGGTCGTGGGGCCCGTCGTCGAGCCGCCGCAGCACCACTGTTTCCACAGGTATGCAGCATGCCCCAGAACTCTGTTCCTGATTATAGACTTGCGCTTTCTGCAATAGCAAACACTGAATCTGGATGACATCATTGAACCGAGTCCACAGAGACGAAGTTCATCAAAATCCTCGGTTTCCGACGTCTCCTCATATTTGGATGCTTCCGATCTTGAAGGATCCGATGAGTCCATGATCTTCGATACGGAGGACCGAGAGATGGCATTGAACAACCAAAATGCTCTTTGGTCGGAAGCGACCCAGTTCCAAACACCTCCTCGTCCAAGTACGCACAGCTACGAAAATGACGAGAATTACTGCGGTCTGTGCGGATCGACGCATACGGGTTACAAATGTCCCATGGTTCAGAGTCCCCAAAATCTTCTTGAATACCGCGAGTTGCTACTCTCTCCCGGAGCTGACGAACCATTGGAGGACCGTGTAAGTTTGACTTGATCACTACAATTGCGTCTCTGGATGCTAACATGCTACAACAGCTCAAAGCTGTAGAGGCGATTGATAAAGCTCTGGCCAAGCGCCAGAAGAAGGAGGTTGTTGACGTGGATCCGAAGCATCCCATGGTAAGGATACCCAAGAAAAAGAAGTTGCCTAAGGTGAAGCCACGACCTGGATCGGATGTGCCGGGTGCCGATGAGACAGGTCGAGCGTTCTCCAGCAGTTGGACACAACCGCACCCAGGACCAGTTAATGACCGTGATCCGCGACCTATGATTATTTCTGGCAAGACCACCTTGGGTTCCGGTTCTGGCTCCTCTCATAAACGACGTTCCCCGTTTGATGACATTCCGACCACGGTAAAGAAATCAAAGAGGGCTGGCGAGACGAGTTGTGGGATCTGTGGGAGTAGTCCCTCTCACTTGATAAAAAGCTGCCCCTTGGTGGTTGCCGGTCCGACAAGGTGGGTGTATCTAACGGAATTTGAGGCATGTTGAGCTAAAGTGCATCACACTCAGTGTCTCCAAGGTGATAAGGAAGTTGGAGCGAGTCCCCTCCATGAATGACACGGTGGACGTGTTGCGACGCATCTTGGCGAAGCAGATGTCGAAAGAAGCGGCGAAGCAAATCGTGAAAGAGATGGGGAAGCAGCAATAAAGCTGAGAGTGGTAGTTACTAAATTCGTACATTGCAGACCAAATACTTACAGTAGATCGAGATCTCGCAAAGGGATAACTTATGTTGAACACTTGCGAACCTTTCCTCTTTTGGTATTGTCACAACATGCACTCTTCTCCGTGCAGTCCCAGCTCGGGTAAACGGGACCGTTCGAACTTCAATTCAGCTAAGAGCCAAGATTCGCTTCAAGAACTCCCAGCCATACCGAGACTGCTTGGGGAGGTCATCCTTGATGTCTTTACCCACCATTCTCTTCGCCAACCGCCAAACGCGTCCACCTCTGCCCAGGGGGCAACATACGCGTATCAGAACGAGAGATTGATGGAATTAGGACGAAATGTGTTGACCGCTTCGGCGACTCGAGTCTTGTTCGCCATGAAACCTTTTCTCAGCGCCGAGGACATCGCAGTGCGTCATGAGTTATATCTCCGAACCCACCAGCCTGCTAATACGGGATGATTAACTGAAACAGGTGAGGCGAGACGAAATGCTCTCTACCGCAAACGTCGAGAACCTGATACAGCGATACAAATTGAGAGAAAAGTTGCGTTGTCATCCCGATGCTATTTCCTCCCTTCATGCACCCGAGGTATCTCGCTCAACTTGAAGCCCCTACGCTGACCTTGTTCCTGACAAGCCTCTATCCTCTGTACAGGAAGCGCGCCGTTTGTTCGACTCCTACTTCGGTGCTGTCTACGCGGAAGGGGGATTTGAGAAAATATGTGAATGGATGAGCAGCCTGTTAGAAATGGGGCTGTTTGAAGCTGCATCCCGTGAAACGCCGGCTCCCTGCGCGCGAGAGTCGCCACCTCCAAAAAAGGTCAAGGTTGTCGAGTCCTCTGTCATCCCACCAAGATTACTTCCTCGCCCACGATTCCTACCCTCGGCGCCCTCCACAAAACCTCCGTTATCTCCTGTGCCGAGTGCTAGTGCAGGTACTCCAAATCCGTTGGCACCAGCACAGCCCCACCTCCCGTTCCTGCAGTCTTTCAACCAAACTGCACAACAACGACAGGTGGAAGTGGTGTATACCGCGGCCCCGTCGGAACCCCCTAGCGTTGGTCAATGGACAGTTAAATGCGTCGGTAAGCCGGACGTGACGTCGGTATGCGTTTTGCATTGTGCCTCTGACTTCGCACACAGCCAATGGCATTGAGGTGGGGATCGGGCACGGAATTAATAAACAAATCGCAAAAGAAGATGCAGCTCGGCAGGCGTTCTACGCGATGGGATGGGCTCCTCGTAAGTGGCCTCACTCTAACCCGAGATGGTTGTCGCTGAGTGAATGAACACTGGCAGACGGATGACAAAGATTATTATTATTATTATTACAGCAAAGGGAATTCGAATTCGTACCGACAATTTTGCTTTGTAATTGCCCAGGTGCGACTCTCCGATAGTTCTCCGATGCGACCCCGGTGGCATCAATGTATTGAAATAATAATGTTACCGACGAGTCTTATTCGTACTACAGCTTTTCGAGTCAATCATCATATCAGTCACGTGTTAGCACAGCGCAGGTGGCAGTAAATATTTCCCTTTCCCATGTACCCTCAACCATTCCTCTACCTCGATGGCGGCCAACACCAGAGTTGACCCTTTTCATTCAATGGCAACCCTTTCTTTGTCCCACCACAGCCAGTCTAATCCGATTGACCTTACCTTGGACGACGACCGTGACGGTTCCGTTGACGATTATGGTCCGCCTAGGCTCCCAAAGCGTCCCCGCACCGATTTTATCCCATCATCACAGCTAGACGTCCCAATCAACCCCTCCATTTACCACAATGGCGGTGGGCCACCCAACCTTCCGTTTCTGTCTTATGAACAATCCGCGAATACCATTCCTCCGCCGAATTCCTTCATGTTCCAACCCCCGCAAGTCCACCCTCATCCCCCACAACCTGCGGTGATTCACCCCTATCGTCCCAATTTTGCTGGCCCACCTCAGATGCAATTTCTGCAACAACACATTCAACCGCCTCCTAGTTCGCCCTCGCCATCTCTTTCGTCCAATCTATCCGCCAGAACCTCGTTCTCGTCTTCCTCAGACCGCCATGTTATAGATCTTACAGGCTCCCCATCTCCACCTCCGCCATCTCCCGCAGGATCCGTCCTTCCAAACGATTTGCCGCCCAATACGCCCGTTTGCATCGGATTATTGAGCATCACGGCCCTAGTGCTGTATCATGTGCCGTACCTGTGCCCCACCAACCAGAACTCCTCTGAGTCAGAGTGGGCGCCTGTTCGGCTACAATACGAGTTCAGTCCGAACAGAACAAGCGGCCCACATACAATCCACATTAAACTTCCTCAACCGATCGTCCCGAATACTGAGGTCGCCGGGGACGACAGCTTTGCCGTAGTCGAGCAGAGAATTGCCGCAGCTCTTGGGCCACTATTCGGCAGAGGCCTGATCAGATTCGATGCCAAAATAAGGAGGTCTGTTCACAGCGTAAGGGTGTCAACTGCACGTCGTCGAATCACTCATCGAGATGTTGCGCCCAGGTTCATACTTTACCCCTTCAGATGCTAGTATACACCCCGAAAGGCAACATTCCTGTCGTTGGAAATTTCCTTTTTCGCGAAGGTCTCCTTCTCGATCATCCTGCACCTCCTTTCCAATGTCGCATGGAATGTCATTACTTTAATCCACACAATCCTCCTCCAGGCGGCCATAATCGTGCACTTCTCAACCCGAATCGTATTGCCTCCGTTTCCCAGCCCGTGGATCGATGGACGACGCCGACTTCCGGGAAAAGCGTCGAGGTCCAAAGAAGCCAGGTTGACGACTTATTCCGAAGTCTCAAAAGTGGCGACGAACTATCTGAAACGGAACCTCGTATGTATCCTTTCCATCATAACAACACTGACGCAGTCGTGAATCCCATTTTCGGCGATGTTTTCTAATTCTTCTCTCTTTTCTCAAAGCGGTTGAAGTCGGGACAAAGCTTTATCCACATCAGAAAAAAGCCCTCACATTTCTACTCGATCGAGAACGAGAGAAACCTGGTGCCAATGGCAGTTTCTCAGACCTTTGGCAGGCTAGAAGAAATTCTCTCACGCGGTCGCCCTTGTGGTACCACATCGTAACTCAGAAGGAGATGTCCACGGAACCACCACAATGCAAGGGCGCTATCCTGGCGGACGATGTGTGTTTCATTTACTTCTCCATTTGAACTGGTCTTTAAGAACCTAATCATTAGATGGGCCTTGGAAAAACGATAACGTGCGTATCATTGATCGCTGCGACTCTTGAATCGGCCACTGTATTTGCATCGTCACCCCTTGCACCTATTCCACCACGCCCGGAACAAACAATTACCCTTTCCGCGTCCCATTTCGCTGGGAGTGTCTGGGGTATGCCTGACGCCACGGAGAACTCTGCCAGAGGCAAAGCAAAAATTGCGAAAGAGCAAAGTAAGCAAGACGCGGAGTTCGCAAGAGCCTCACGGATAAAGGCGAAGAGTCGAGCAACTCTTGTCATATGCCCACTCTCCACTGTCGCGAATTGGGAAGACCAGTTCCGTGAGCACTGGCGAGGGGCCGTTCATGTCGTTGGTGGTTCAACAAGTAATAGCCTCCCATGCCGTCCGGAACGGCTACCATCGTCATTGCACCCCTTTCCCGACGCCGACCCTAATTCCGAGTCGACCCCGAATCGAACAAAACCGCTCCGTGTGTATGTATACCACGGGAACGCACGACGGCCAGAGCCAGAATTCTTGGTTGACTTTGACGCCGTAATCACGACGTATGCGACACTCGCTTCCGAGTTTTCGAAGCAAAATCGGAGCATAGCCAATGCAGAAGCAGACGACGATGACGACGACGGTAGCAGCGATGGTGGAGTGTTTGACCTCGATGAACCCGGCAACCAGATCCAGCGAATATTCAAAGGCAGAAAGGCCGGTTTGAAGCGGAAGAAATCAAGTGCTCTTTTCCTCGGCGCTCCCGAGTGCACCAGTCCACTGCAGAGTATACATTGGTTTCGAGTGGTTCTTGACGAGGCACAGTGAGAGTCCATGCATAGTCCTTTCTGTCGATATCTGACCTATCGCCGCACAGCTCGATCAAGGAAACTAGTACGGTGGGCAGCAGAGCGTGCTGTGATCTCATGGCGGATCGTCGTCTCTGCCTAACCGGCACTCCTGTCCAGAATAAACTCGACGACGTCTTTGCCCTCATTAGATTCCTACGCCTTCATCCTTTCGATGACAAGGCGATTTGGACGGAGTTCATTGGCACTCCTGTCAAGTATGGACAAGCGCTGGGCGTGGCACGGCTACAAATGATCATGAAATGCATCACACTTCGTCGGACAAAGGAGTCCAAGGGCTTGGACGGAAAAAGGATCCTTTCTCTGCCTCCGCGCCGAGACGAGCTCCGTTATTTGAAGTTTGATGAACAGGAGCGAGCAATCTACGACAACTTCTTCAATGAGTCCAAAGCCGAATTCAAGCAGCTCTCGCACAACAATGAGGTCATGAAAAATTACGTCGGAATCCTCCAAAAGATTCTCCGTCTTCGTCAAATCTGTGATCATTTCGAACTTGTGAAAGGAAAACGGCCACTAGGTGATCAAGACTCAGCGCCGACATATGAAGATATCGTGGCTGCAATCACAAAGGAGGGCATCAATGCTGCACGCGCTCTTGCCATATTCGCTCTCCTTCGCGAATCAGGCACGACGCAATGCGTGGAATGTGGTGTCGAACTCGGGAACCCAAGCGATGCAAGCGATAATGTCAACCTCATGGACATTGATACTCCTCCGGCAGCCAAACGAAGTCGAAAGCCTAAAGCCTCATCGCATTCATCCACCCGAGCGAGCAGTCCAAATCAATCACATCCTGTACTGACACGCTGTCAGCACTTGTTCTGCCTGGAATGCTACAGAAATTGTATATGTCAAGGCTGGCCCAACGTATCTCCAGACACCCGACGGCCATGTTCAGCGTGCCAAACAGAACTCTCCGTATCTGACACGGTTGAAGTCAAACCTGATCAAAACCCGGAGTCCCTAAAGAAGAAGCCACCAAAACGAGAGAAACGGCAGAAGGGCTTGCCGCTGGACAATTTCAATCCTTCGACAAAGGTCAAGGCTTTACTGGGAGATCTGATCCAGTCCTCGAAGCAGAACCCTTACTCGGCAAATTACGACCCCGACTCGGTCGAGATTCAGAGCGTGGACAATCATGGCAACGGTCTGGGGGACGACGTTGTTAAAACGGTCGTTTTGTCAGTCCTTTCCTAACCTTCGCCGTTGTGGTCTGACTCCGTGCCCGCAGCTCGCAATGGACAAGTATGCTCGACAAGTAGGCCTTCTCATCACCGTTCAGTGATTCTACGAAACTGAGGATATTCCTCCAGAGTCGAGGATGCTCTGGAAGCCGCAGGAATTCGCTATGATCGGCTGGATGGGACGATGAAACGCGATGATCGTAGTCGTGCCATGGACGCCTTGAAGCACGACCCCGGATGCGAAGTACTGCTTGTCAGTCTCAAGGCCGGGGGTGTCGGGCTCAACCTAACAGCAGCCCAGCGGGTGTATCTCATGGACCCCTACTGGTACGCCGTCGCCTGCTTCTCGATCAAGGCCATGCTTATTGCTTTACTTAGGAACCCTGCTGTGGAGAATCAAGCTGTAGACCGTATCGTCGGTTGACATTTTTGAAATGAATGGTGCATCGAGCTGACTGGTGGTTCTGTAGCATCGACTGGGCCAGACGCGGCCTGTATCAACAATCAAGCTCATTATTGAAAATTCGATTGAAGCCCGCCTGCTTGAGGTTCAGAAAAAGAAGACCGAATTGGCAAACATGACGCTAGGTCAGAGCTTCAGCAAGGCGGATATGCTGCAACGTCGCCTCGAGGAGCTGAACCAGTTGTTTGGATAACCTCGTACGTGTAGACTTAATTGACATTCTTTGGGAAATCCGTGTATTAGAAGTTTCTTTTTTTGCAGCGCTACACTACCGATAAACTTCCGTGTAATCATGCATGACATATGTATTTGACTATAGATCGAGATTTGATCTCATTTCATCAGAAGGCGAAATGGGCAGCGTTTTTGCGACGTCCTAAAGCGTAAATGATCGCCTGGCTCACGAACAGGCCGATGGTCACTCCCGTTGCCACAGATATCATTCGGAGGGCCAGGGAGAATCCACTAGAGTATTGCTCGGCAGATGAATGGTAGGTCCGCACCAAACCACCTTGTTGTGCAATACCGGACTGTTCGACATCAATTAAAAAGTTAGCAAAGACATGGGCTTTTTGACCATGGGCATAACTGACCGGAACGAGGAAAAGGACACCTGTCACCATAGCCGTAAAGGCAGTTCCTCTTCCTATTCGAGAGTAGAAATTGCCGAGACCGCCAATGACCAAGGCACCTGCTGCGGAAACGATATTTGTTCTACCTGGCAATACAAGGCCCATTGCCTTGTTGGCAGCATAGGAAGCACAGGAGAACAGCACCATTACGGGAAGCTGCCAACTGCGGTAGGACTGAAGGTTCGAAAGCGAAGAACACGTCGAGTACATGGGAACGAGGAAAAACAGCGTCCACCACGGCACAGGCTTTCGCCACCAAGGCCAAGAGGGATCCCGGAAGCAGCCTATGAGGTTTCCCGAGTTTAGTGCAAGATAAACGTGAATTACGTTCACTGCCCCCACCTTGGACAACATGCTGCATCTCGTAAGAAACGGCGGAACCGAGACTCAGGACGCCGCTGACGGGGGTTGTCACTGTGGTGTTCAGCGGCATGAATCGACCGTGTTCGAATGATAAGTTTTTGGGAACGGGAGATCGATAATACGCATGGTGCGCGCGCTGATCCAGGACAAGATAGAAGTCGGAGCCAATTGTCAAACCAAAACCCTGTAAGTAAAGGATCAGACTTGCGTCTTCTGATACCATCGGGCTCGCCTACCAAGAAAAGTGTGTATATAATGGCGTATACAATCCTGACGGAACCACAAAGGATGTTCCTTGAGGTTAACTCCAACGCACTAATCACTGGAGTTTGGTTCGTGAGAAAACGTTACCAGGAAGAGTCCAAGGTGTACACCCACAGACGGTATATCCCGGGAGAATTAACACGACTCCAGCGGAGGAAATTGCGCTATAGCAGAAGAGATTGTTGTGAATGGTACTCAACGCCCTCGCTACAAATGATACTATGATAGAAATGGATATCCTTCGGACGGGAACTCAGTGATCGATGCAAAGTGGAATAGGAATTGACGTACTCGTATACATTTGCATACATAGCACTTTTGGAGGCGGCGTTGAGGCCCAGATATTGCAGAACACAAGCACAGAGACCGCTGATTCCCATATCCACGATGGCACCTCCAAAGGCGAGCACACAGATCACCGAGGCACAGATGAATGCGAGCAGGCAGCGGACACCTAAAGAATAAATGGGAGGTGCCCGAAGGATTTTCCTCAGGGCCTCAGTACCGGCTTCTGCTCCCATTTTGTCGTGCAAGACATCCCGATAGATCAAGTGCACCTTGTGCAGAGACGTTAGAGCTATCCGACCGCCAGCTCGAATGAAGTGCGTGCTCATAGTCCTCGTCCCACCATTGCTGAAGGAGATGATAATGATGTTGGGGATATGCACGAAAGCCGCTTGGAGGTCCAAGATCTGAGAGGCAGAAGCTAGTTGGGACTCTATCCTATGAGAAGGTGCGCCATAAGACAGGAGTGCCTTAGCAAGCTGCATGATGAACTTTCGGCGTTTGTCTATGTCTGCATCAACGACGTGAGGTATTCCGATGTTGCAATCGGAAATCAGAACAGACCTTCAACGTGACGGGTGATCACGGACGACCGCCTCGGCCTATTCGATAATACTGAAAGTCGCTTGGGGATGGTGGCGAGACGTGCTTCAGAAACGCCAGTACACATCGCACGTAACGACGTCATAAAACTCGGTCGACGGAATGTTGCTGTTGGTTTTGGGCGAGATCCAATATCACTCTGATTTTGTTTCGGTTCTTTAGATGACATCCGGCTCCAATCTTGCGATGTAGGCATTGCTTTAAGAACAGTTTCGTCAAAATTGTGACGTCCATGAGCTTCCTGTGCGTCGGGATACGCCGTCCGCGCGGTTGGAGATGTGCATGCCGGAATGTGCTGGTGAGGCGCCATAGCAGAGGAGATCGTTCTGAACAACTCGTAAAATCGTCAGCCTCAAGGAAAGTTATAGCGGTGATCACGTGTTCAGGCTCGGACAAGTCTATACAAGAGCAATCAACGACAACAGGACAGAGTGATACATACGCGAACCAAAACAATTACGTCTCCAGAGCTCATCTTTCTACCAAACTTGAGGCGGGGGCGGGAGATAATCAGGCGGTAACAGGAAGGCATCCATTCCGTTCTGTGAGAATGAATTACCGCCCAGACTCTCGTCGGACAACCACACGGGAAGCTGTGCGTTTGATGTCATCTCGAACCCTCTCCAGATGTGTTCGGCGTCAGCTGAATGGTGGTGGTGGTGATGGTGGTGTTGGTGTTGGTGTTGGGCCATTTGCAAGGGTACGTGGGATGGGTGCATGCCAGCAGGTTCAGTCGTGAATGAGCCATCGTATGTGGGTGAAAACTCTTCCATAACTCGTGGCTGCGGGGCCGTCATCACCCCGGGGTTCTCCAAAGGTACAGGCGCAGGCCGAGACTCTCGTACAACCTTCGGCGGCCGCGCGGCAGGAGGCGGAGGCTGGGGAGGCTGGGCGGTCGCGGTGGCCTTACGTTTCCTTTCACGCTTTTTCAGCATTACTTGGAGGGTCAGGGCATAGCGCTTTCCAGGAACTAGGCAATCCTGTCAGCAATATGAGAACTCGATCGGGAGAGGAAACTTACTCTCCGACATAAGCGACGCCAGCGTCTCGACCTGCATCCGAATATCCTGTGGATTGCATTCCTCAGGGCTTGCCCATGCTATGAGTCTGGTTGTTGCTAGCAATGAACAAGTATCGCTTACAAGAGACGCGCGAGACGAAGCAAAAAAGAGGCGGCAAAAGTTGCCGTTGCATGTGTGTAGTGGACAGCTGAGCGTAGTGTCATCACTGTAAGCAAGAGGCAAGGCTTGGATGAGTCAGAGACTTACCATACTTCATTCCTTCCCTATACGCGGGGGATCTGACGGTTACATCTAACCCTTTTCGAGCAATGTGTATTGATCGGATGGCAAGGTCTCTCTGCATGCGGGGCATATTCTCAACATCATCGGGTCCATCTATACCTCTTAGCGCCGTTGCGTTGTGAAATAGGGCGGCATGGAATTGTTGGATTTGCAGACTTTGCCGATAGAAGGCTAGGAAGACGCCGTCAGAACCAGTATATAGTTATTCTTCCCGCATGAAATTCACCTGCGTCCTCGTACTTCTGCGAAAAGGCCTGGTCCCAGGTGGCAAACCAGTTTCTGAAATCCACATCCGCCTCGTGGAGTGTGTGGAAGGTTTCGTCCGTTACAGGCTGTTCGTAAGGGGTCATCTTGTTATTGACTCTCTCACGAATTGCCATCAGCTCTACTGTTGAGACCAGCCGCATGTCGTCTTCAATTGCGAGTGGGTGCTGTAAGAGCAAACGGGACTCTGCTATGCTCTCGTCATCCTTGAGAATGGCAGGGCGTCCCGTGCCATACGACAGTCTGCAACGGCATGAGTCAAGGAGTAGTATGCTCAAGCAGATGGCGTACTGGTGCTCAAACAGATATAGGCAGAACCAAATTCGTGACTGCACCACCAACTCGTGGTCCTCGGGTCCGGTTCCGCATTTGCCTGCTTTCATCCGCCTCAACAATTTCGGCCAAGCCTTGTGCATTGCTGTAGAGGTAGAGGACCGACCTCTCAGAAGATCGAGCGAAATGATGATTCAACCTACTCACAACGCTCCATCGCCATTCGCACAGCATGGCCTCCACTAAGCCATCCGTTGTCTGACCAGCCGGCAACAAGAACTGTGCCATCATTCAGGGGGAGTTTACATAAAATGTCGTCACTGCACTCACTCATTGCCTGAACCGCCTCATCCCGAGTGACGGGTGAGAACAGAGAAGCGCATGAGATGGCCTGTACCTCCTCTAAACACCTGACATAAACTTCGCTGGGTTTACCTGAAGTACCATCTCAACGAATGGCTTGACCATGAAGGGTGATATTGAAGGCGTACCTCCGCCATCCCGTACCCGAGCTGCAACCATGCAGATACAATCAACTGCGAACGGGGAGCGCTCGTGCAGGGCATCATACGTGTCCGTGTGCACATCGAACACCGGCAAGAACGTTGAACAACCGTGATAGAATCTGTCATATGATTCAGCGTCAATGTGATAGGCGGACACAAAAAAAATGATAGCATACATTCTAAATAGCTCGCGTGCCTCGGGCTCAGTAATGATACCTTTGGTGACAACTTATCCAGGCAGTGAGTCTTGGATAGTAGACATAATCATCAAAGATGGATCACCATCAGGAAAAGTGGGAGTTCGAGGCCTGTGGCGAATTTTTCTGCGCTTCGAGGGTCTCGATTGCCGATCGGGAGACGGCGTCCTTGCGCGGCTGTGCGGTTCGCTGCTGTCTCCGTTTTCCTACGACAAGATGTAGCAACCGGAAAGGACAAGGTATGATGGGAGGACACGTGCCTTGGCAGCTCTTTCGATTGCCACATCAGCAAGACCTCTGAGAACTTCCCAGGGTGCAACCAAACCGGATGCGGGGAGTTCGCCGTTCTCGTCATCTTCTATATCCGATGAATCTGCGCTGGTGACATTCGATGAACCAGGGGCATGTCGTTTTGAAGACGACACGCTAGATGCATTGTGGGGTCGTGAATAGTGTTGTCTTTGCGAGACGCCGTTATCCGGATTATAGCGAACAGACGACGTGTTACCCAGCGGCATGTTCATGGCGCCCATGGCTTGAATGCTTGAAAATGGGGGTAGTACGGGACCCTGAGAGTTACCAGCGTGATAGGGTTGAGCGACAGTAGAATATACGCCATACGGGGAAGATTGCGGAGGAGAATGATACTCGGGATGGTTGAGGGCATTTTGACCTGATGAACTTATTGGGGGACTACGGTAGGGCGTAACTGGCATTGCACTTCGTGATTGTCGGTGAGACCCCGAGTTGGCAAGACTCGGAAGACTGCCATGGGCCGAGTAACCTGCCTGGATGGGGCCAGCAGATGACTGGGTGTGCATATCGTTCATGTGTGGGCCTCCCGATACGGCTGGTGGTGTAGACATTGCGGGTGACACTGAGTGAACGCTTGGGGAGTGGTGCGGCACATGGTGGAAGTTGGAGGGAGATCGTGCGTGGAAGGGAGCTCCACCTCGGAGATGGGCAACAATCTCTGCGATCCCGTTCTGAATCGACGCTTGGCTGTGTTGAATTTCTGCGACACGAGACTCCAGACTACGGATGCGCCTGTTTGGAGGAGACAATGAGGTTCGAAGACACAAGAGGATGTAGCGTCGATTGCATACTCTAAACCTGCTTCACCAGTGAGGGTAGCCTCTCGTGACGGCTTCTCGAAGAGACATTCCAGGCCTGCGTGTCTGCAGCGACGACAGGGAGGACTATCGGCACCTTCACATCTCATCTTCTGCTTCCTGCAAGCATTCTGTAGGTAGATAATGTGAGTGACTTCCGGCGTTATCGGAACCATAGTCGGCTCTGCTCACACAAGCGCCTGCGATGGAGTGAAGTCAAACGGGTGAACAGGATGATGTGAATTGATAACGCATACGTGGTACTCTGTTCAACGCTTTTACGACAGGCTTCACATCTCGCTTGTCGGGCTTGGAATCAACCACGCCATCTTCCTGTTTCTTGACGGGTGAAGAAGGGGATCCATTACTTGAGTCCATATATGCGGATGAATGGTCCTCTTCTGAATACGGTTATGATTTTGAGTGAGGAGGTGAGGAGGTGGAAAGCGGAGAAGAGGAAAAGAAAAGAAAAAGGTTCGTCGGTTCACTGATCTAAGGCGGGGTGCAAACAAATGCAAACGATCGACTACATCTTTGTCCAAAAAAGGAAAGTCTCCGTGAGCGGCGGATTTCAGTCCCTTGCGAGCTTTTCCGTCATATCACACGGGACAAACAGACAGCGGGAGGAGATCCACGGAGCATATTATCGGGTGACACACGGCAGTGAGTGGGCCGAGCAAGCTTTATTAGTCACATCAACGGTCTTTCGCCACGAGGCATCCACCGTTCATTCCTTGCCACACGTGGAGGTGTAAGATTGGGCAAGCGTTGGAGTTTCATCCGTGCCGCTGCGATTGATCTCGGATACCAGCTGGATTGCGCTCTAGATCTAGACGTGTGATTGATAACACATTGACACCAGGCCCGGGTTTTTGATTGACACAACGCGAAATTCGCTGGGTGGAATAAAGCAGTATGTATACGTGCATGTTTGTTACATGTGCAGCCTATATATCGATTCGATTCGATTCGATTCGATGGCGGCACAAGACCAAGACATGATGCAGTGCATGAGGAAACGGAGATATATATCGATGCGTGACTGACTGCGGCCGTAGTGCAGTGGCAGTGGCACCTTACGTTCTTTTGGCTTCCACGTCAACCTCGTTTTTGCAACCGTCCTGAAAATTGGACGTGGTCACCTCACGATGCTCGTCTCCACAATATCTAACGTTCTATGGTCAGTCACGTTGCTCACCTGCGCCCACAGCAGTTCTGACATGTCCACAAACGCTCTAGCGCCTGGTTTGCATTTTTCCTTCCTTGCTTCTCGACATTCAAGGCTTTATCGCACCGACCCGTGTCGGAGAAGGATTTAGAAAGATGGTCGATGTATTGGACGGTCCTTGGTGTCTTTTTGGCTTTCCAATATCTCGCAGAGTGGCTCATCTACTGGTGCGTCGTCTCCCCCTTCGCCCAGTCTGCTGCGCATCTCTGAAACCGTTTTACCAGGTTCCCTTTCTATTGGGAAATCAAGACGATCTTCCTTCTCTTTCTCGCTCTTCCTCAAACCGAGGCAAGTACATCATTATCGTCTTCCCCCTTCATCAGAGTGACACGTATTTTATTTGGAATTCTAGGGTTCGACTTTCATCTATCGAACGTATCTGGAACCTTTCTTGACTCAAAACGAGGCCCAGCTTGATGCCACTATTGTCAAAGTTCAGAGCAACGCCTTCTCCTTCCTTCAAGCCCAGATCTCCCGCGCGTGGTCCATGATCCTGGACTTGTCCAAAAAGATACCAGCCCCCAGCGCCCCTGTTGCCGGAGCAACCCCTGCCACCAACACGGCCGAGTCTACCCAGCCTGCAGCTGCCCCTTGGCAGGCTGCCATGAATTTATGGAACCAATACGGCCAATCGATCATCAGTGCCCTCCCAATAATCCCCAAAGCTCAGCCCGCCCCTCATGCCGTCCCGACCAATGGCGCCTCCACTTCTGTCCAGTCCAGCGTGTCCGACTCCTCCAGCCAATACCGCGCGCCTTTCACAGCCCCCGCACCCGGCGTTCCTTTCCCTGAAGCCCAGCATTTCTAGAGCGTCTCGGGCGCAATCGGAAATGGTTGTGCAAGGACATGAAATTTGCCGAGTAATTTTCTACATGACCGTATTCTTATTCTCTCCTTCGTCCTCGTCCTCTGTTTTGCGAAGTGCTAAAATCCCCGCGGGGTCAGGTTCCTACCCGGTTACTTCGGAACGCTGTTTGTACATCAGCCACTGTGTAATCTAATGACACCCCGCTTTGTCCATAGCACTGCGAGATGCGATTTGAGAATGACTCCGTCATTCGCACTGTCTCCAATCCGCAAGCTTTCCAGACACCAGCAACCACATTGCCACGAGCGCCACTCCTCTGAGTGGTTTCCTTCTCTGTTGCCTCTATGAAGTGCTTTTCGACCCGCTTCGCGAGAGCTTCGACATGTTTCCGAATGTCTTTAGCGCTGTAATCCTTGACGACTCGCTTCAAAGCAGTTGCTGTAAAGTCCCTGTTGCTTGCGACCCCAGTCGGCGATGTAGTCTTCAGCAGCCGCTCCACGCCATCAAAGTAATCCTGTAGAACACGCGATCGTATTATGATAAAGTCAAGTTGAGAGGTTTCTTTACCGACTCACTAAAATCTTAGCAAAAGGCCGCCTCAGCACTATCTTGACGTAAGCTGCAAGGTTCTCTTCGTATATCACTTCCGCCTGCTTGAGGAACGTTCTCATAGAGCCAATCTCAAGCTCCGAGGCGTCCGCGAGGAATTGATGCATGTTTTCTGATTAGGCGTCGTCACCAATGCGTTGACCGTGTGTGAGTATGTCGACGCACCGATCAAGATAACGTGGTAGTTGAGTTGGCCCTTGTCGTCTCCTTCGCCATCCATCTTGGCCATCTGCTTGAGACAATCGAACATGGTATTTACCATTTTCTCATACGCCAAGTCCACGCTTGCCCTGATCTCCAAACCGTCAGCGCCAAGGAGCTGGTTCTCCACGCGGCCAACATAGATTGGGAAGGCCTTGACGAAAGAGGCCGCTCCCTGACGTTTCTTGCTGGTGAGTTTATTTTTCTCGATGGCTTTGATCCGTTCGTTCTGTGCGGTTCAATCATGAGTAGGACTTGATGTATTGAACGGGGCCTCAAACTCACGACGTGGCGATCAAATCGTGCTTTCAGTCGCGTGTGCTGCTTATCCAACACTCCCTGCAAGAATATGTTTCCTCTTTCGTCGGCGTCCATCATGGATCGTTCGAGAGACGCAATCATCCCTATCACTTCCCTAGAGCAATCAAGTCAGCGTGGGTCATTTACTGTGCCTTTTGCTTACATGCTATCTTGCGCAAGAGCACCGTCTAGCCACGCCTTCAACTCGGTAGGGAAAAATCCAAATATCAGATCCATAGCCCCTCGAACAAGTTTTACCGTCGTCTGACTGAGGCCTTTGCCTCTCGTAGCTTGTCGGCGGAAATAGTTATCGAGACCCATGTAATCAGCAAAGAAGTAGGCGTCATCGCTTATTCGGAACAACCGAGTGGAGAATTCGTCTTCGCGATATATTGGTGGGGCAACTTGCTCAAGTACGAGCTCAAAAACCTTGGAACGCCATCAGCGAGGAATGGGAAGGTATACGGAGAATTTCATCCGACCTCCGACGCACGAGATGCCTTGTCATCGTTTCTGTCCTTCAGGGAATCTCGCGTTTCGTTGGAAGATTTTATGAGGGTGCCTGCGCGACGTATCCCGCTAACCCCCTTAAAGGTAGCACTGGTGGGCGTGGTGTTGAACCCTGAGCCGGAATGTCGAGCGTGACCATATCATTCCATAAACACGACGAACGAACCTAGCTCTTGGTCGTCCTCTGACGCCTTTTTCACGATCGTGGAGTATGTGGCCAGGAGTTTCTTCATTTGTTTGCGGTGGAGCTCGCTCATCGCAGAAAAATAAGCCTGTAAAAAATTGAGATGGTGATATAAAACAGAGTGCCGACATTGCTCACGGCACACAACTTCGCATATAAACTCTCATCCATTTCCTTCAGGTAGAGCATGAGTCCAGCGTATCGTCCAAGATAAATCTCGATGGCCTCATGGTCGGCTATGGAAGGCCGGCCTCTGCCATCGGATTTGATGACACCGTCGTTATCTCCAAGAAGCATCTTGGTCTGGCAACAAAGTGGTGAGCCGGGCAGAAAAGATCAGTCATAAGAGACTCACTTGGGTTACAAACGCAGCAGACAAGAAATCAAAGAGGCGTTTACAAAATTGGGTATTGTGCGTTTTGTATTCGTTCAACATTTCCATCGTTGCAGCCATGTCTGCGACCATTGAGTAAACGGCATCATACCATAACAATAGCAGCGGCTGGTACCTGTATCGCGACCGGCTTGCAATGCCTTGTACAGTTGCGCCGCTGCTTCTTCAAGCCTTTGCACACTAGTCGTTTTCTCGAAAGGCTCTTGCGTGAGAATCCTCAAGTAATCCTGATCGACATGCACGGTTTTCTGATCGAGGGAAGGTGTGAAGACATGAATAAGTTTGCAAACGTTCGTTCTCACCAGCAAGTTCTCCAACTCTGCCAAAAGCGTCCGTTGATTTTGTGTCTGAACTTGAAGGCCGCGATGTTGTGACTGGATGTGAGTAATATCCTCATTTACGGCCTGAAAAATAACGTCAGAATCAGTTCTTCCATGCCAGCGGGACTGACATTGAGATGTATCTTATACGACGAAACGAGGCCATCCATGTTGTCCAATTCTGAGATGGCTTCGTCTAGATGCTTCAAGACGGTTCCTATGCGGTCATCCGATTCGAGGAATGAATAAATATTTGCCTGCGTCACGACAGAAATGTCAGTGTACGGAATGTCCCATTAATGTGGCTGTTGAGAAGATGATTGACCTTTTCCGCGGCCAATAATTCATCTAGCAGCCTAGCCTCGATTAGATCCACAGCACCTCGGGAAACGCGTCTTCCGGCCATATCTTCATTTGTTAATTCGTATCCGTCGAGCATTTCCTCTACGTCAGCCATTGTCGCCTGTGCGCTCTCCTCTTCGAGTTCTCCTTCGTTGGGCGCTCCAGAACTTGTGCCAGATATTAGACGGTCAAGGACCATTTGATTGGCTGGATCGAAAAAGGAAACACGATCATTGTGCTCTCCTCTGCGATGTTGTGGGTTTTCGGAGGCGGGCATGACTCTGCTGCGATTTGAGGGCTCTCTGGATGTGCTCGAAACGGCAGGAGAGTCAGGCCGTGGACGAGGTCCAGCTGGGGCAAGGGCAGGCTTGAGCTGAGGTGAATAAGAACGATTGCTATTGGATTCCAAGGACGGACGGGACACCGATCTTTCCCTGATATTATCGATCAGAGTTCGTTCCTCTGGAGTGGATATTCTCGGCGGTTGCGAGAGACTGAGGGACGGTATATAAGATGAAGTACTCGCACTAGCAGAAACAGGCTCTGGAGGGCGAAAGGGCTGTCTAGGTCGAATGGCGTCAGCTTGAGAGCTAGGTTGAGGAGGTTGGATCCGAGGGGGGGTCTGTTCTCGGACTCTCGCGGGCGTTGCTGATGGCGCGGGCTCAAGACGCGGGGGTGGTGGGCGAGATCGAGATTGGGATAGTGACGGCTCAGGAGTAGGCACCTGCTGGTGTGAATTGCTCGGATCTTGGAAGCCATCGAGGTATAGCGAAGCGCCGCCTCCGGTCACTCTTCGGAACAATCTGACCAAGGCATCGATGAAGGTGGCTTGTTCCAAGATGTTTTCAGAATGCCAGGTGTACGTTCTCGATATTGTAATGTTCATGATGGCGGGCTATAGCAAGTGGAATGATAAGAACGTGATATGAAGTGGCAAGAAGAGACTGCACGTACGCTTGGTACCTGTATAGCGCGAACTTCGGCCAAATTCCAGGTTTTGCCGATGGAGAAGGAGCCAGTTGAGTTTTCCTTTGACTTGTGAACGAGACCTGTTCCATTGCTGGTTTCTAGTGAGGTTGTGTAATTCGAGATTCTGGTCGAGATTCAAAGAGGAATTTGCCTGCCTGAGAGTAGAATATAACGTGGTTTCCTGTCCTGAGGACCTGGACCTGTGTCCTCCCATATTTTAACATGTGCGACATAAGTTTCATCGAGACCACCACTTGGATTACGCCTTGAAAACACTGTTGAAATGATACGTTGACGTACGTCTGCATAGTCTGCCATGTTAGTAGTAGTAGTAGTTGTGCCGAGAAGCCGATTAACGGGCAACAGTCACCGTAATAATAAATAAATAAATAAATAACCACT
>CEMM01321951.1:40127-56005 GCA_900068975.1 Hygrocybe conica | reverse complement strand
CCTCTTCTCTTCGATGGCTGGTTATTACAGCTCAATAGATCACCAGTCACCTTACAATTCAGGTGATCCTTACAACAACGCTTCAACAGAATTCATAACTTCACCTTTGCCCCCACCGCCTCCTCCCAAAAAGAGGAATATTTGGAAAATCGTTCTACCCGTAATTCTCCTTATCGTCGTCGTCGCTGCCGTCGTCGGTGGTATTCTTGGCACAAGGAAGCGTTCATCCACTCGAACCGACTCCTCCGTAACTGGTCCAGCCGGTGCAAGCTCTGTAGCGAGCGTCAGGAACTCCGTCGGTCGCTTCGCAACAGCGACCGACAGCGAGTTCCTCGTGCCCATATACCCGTCCACCGTGTGTAGCAATTTTCACCTTCACACCAATCTTGCTCACTCGTTCCCCAGACTAACACCGCCATATTCACTACCCCCACCTTTCTTCCTACTACCGACCCTGCACTTGCTTGGCCAAGTGATCCATTCCATCCAGCCACTCCCGATGTCCTCACAGTCAGACCGGACCGTCCTCGCCTCATTGCCCCTGCATACAAGTGGGCGGCTCTTCCTACTCTCATCCGGAACGACCCTTATCTCAAAGGGTGGAACCAGACCATCTTCGGCAATGCTTCCGACTACTATGCTCTCCCGCCTGTCAAGTATTTCCTCGACGGTCCCAGCGGTATCCTAGACAACGCCCGAGAAATTAAAATGCGCATCAAGGCTTTTGCTTACGTTTACCACATGACCAACGACACCAAGTGGGTCGATCGTTGCTGGGAGGAGGTCCAGGTTCGTTGACCTCTGTTGTTTTCTTGCCTCCGTCTCTTACATGATGCTTCAGAACGCTGGAGGTCCCAATTTCGGTCCCGAAACCGACAAATGGAATTCAGCTCATTTCCTCGATGTCGCAGAGCTCACAGCTGCCTTTGCCATCGCTTATGACTGGCTCTACAATGCCTGGACACCCGATCAACGCACTCARATCAGGACCACCATGGTCACYTATGGTCTCAATTTTGGAGTGGCCGCATACRCCGAAACCAGCGGTGTCACTGGCTGGTGGAGGACCAACACCAGAGGCAACTGGAATTGTGTTTGCAACTCTGGTCTCACCATGGGTTCCCTCGCCATTCTTGGTGACGATACCACCGGTGTTGCCACTCAGTTGCTCGGACTCACCGTCGACAACGCCAAAGCCAACTGCGCTCTCGCTGTTTCCTCCGATGGTACCTGGGCCGAGAGCGCTCATTACTGGTACTTTGGAACCACATCCCATGCAGAGATGTCGTCATCTCTGATTACCGCCACGGGTTCCGATTACGGTCTTCTCACCGTTAATCCCAGCTTCGCGTTGACCGGACTTTACCACATGTATTCGTCGGGTCCCACGTCCCAGTTTGACTACGGAGACCACGGCCCTCCCAAATTCTCTGCCACGGCAAACTCGATGATTTTTTACTCTGAACAATATCGCCGACCCGAATATTCCCTCTTCCAGCGCGAGCAGTTTGACGCCGCCGAGCCCTGGAGCATGTTCTGGTATGACCCCACCGTATCTGGCGCGTTCTGGGATGGACAAGCTCTCGATCATTACTTCGACGACGAGCTCGACCGATGGGTGTCAATGAGAAGTATTTGGACCGATACCCACGCCCTTTTCGTCGCTATGAAGGCCGGACGCCTCCAAGGTCATCAGACGCACGGCGATCTTGACTGCGGCGACTTTGTGCTCGATGCTCTCGGCACACGATGGGCCGGAGAGCTGGGTTCGTCTGATTACAGGTCACCAGATTATTTCCAGAGTGAAGCGCAGGACAGCGCCCGATGGTTGTACTACCGCAAGAGGACAGAAGGACAAAACACGATCATGGTCAACTCGTCCAATCAAAATGTGTTGGCTGCACCCACGGCCAAGTTCGATTCCTCCGGTACTGCCCAGGGCTCGAGCACAGTATTCCAAGTCCCTGCCGGATCCACGGCGTATTTCACAGCAGATCTTACCAGCGCATATTTCGACGTGTAAGTGGCACCGCTTCTTTGCAGCTTCCACCATGTCCCTAATGGGGTGTGACACATTCTAGTACATCCTTCAAGCGCGGTATTCGGTTCCTCAACAAGCGACGACAGGTCCTTCTTCAAGACGAAATCAACGCTCAAGGCGACATCCAGTGGCGAATGCAAACCAACGCCACTGTCACGATTGACACTGGGAGCAATTCCGCCAAGCTCGAGCTTGACGGACAGACAATGGACTTGATCATTGTCAACCCTCCGACCGGCGTTACGATTGGCAAGACCACGGCGACAAGATTAAGCACTGATCCTACACCCCCCGCGCCAGATCCGGCGAACCCCGGTGTCACGGTGATCACAATTAGCCTTCCAGCGGGGACGTACAATCTCCAGGTGTTGTTCAACCCACACTGGCCTGGAATGTCGTCAAGCGAATTTGTGACACCTCCGTCGGTGGCCCTTGATCAGTGGTCACTGACAAGCCACCCTTGATGGACGTTCTGCACTTGGACCATCGACCTTTCCCCCCTCCCCACTAACACTAGTACTGCCCGGATACTGTCGTTTACATTTCCATTTACCGTTTTGTAAGATGGACTTAGGTAAGCTAAGCAAGGAGCAAATAAATCAAACTCGTTCCCTTGGTTCCTGTGTTCCAAGTCCCCCTCACCGTCAGCCTCGACGTTCACGACACTCTTTTCTCTCGACCTCGACCATTACCGCAACAGCGCCTGTGCACGCTGCTTAACGTTCATCTGCGAACCGTGAGTTTATCACACATTTTCCGACCCCTTTTTCCCGCAGTTCTCACTGAACACGCTTTCGGTGCCTGTGTCTTTTGCTCCCACCCTCGACGGGCTGGATCTGCTTTCGCTCACATCGTTCGCCGTTTGACAGAGGCTGCTTCTGCAAATCATGTTGACGTCCAAACTCAGTCTCACGCTCGTTCTCTACTCCACGCTCGCTCTTGTCCTCGCTACAACCTCTCAAGCCTCCATCGATGTTAACCGTCGACACGGCAGCCTGAACCGTCTGATCAAAAAACGTTCCCCTTTTATCGAACGCGCAGACCCTCTTATTCCTGTCATTGGCGGTGGTGCAGACCCTGCCCCAGCAGAGCCGAACAACCCTCCAGCATCCAATGCACCCCCTGGCAACGTTCCAACAACCACTACCGACCAAGCTAATCCTCCTGCTGAGACTGACGCTGGCGCTAGCGCTGTAAGTGAACAACCGCTCCCAGATTTCTGTTTAGCATTTTTGACGACTTGCTTAGACCGATCGGACGACAGTCTCTGGGTCCTCTTCTGCTGCCTCATCGACCAGTAGCGGCGTATCCTCCTCCTCGACGTCCTCTCGGTCCACCACGGTCTCCGTCCCTGCCGTCGTTGCCCACACCCCCGCAATGGTAACCACGACCAGAAGTCGCAGTGTGTCTGCCATTTTGGTCACCAGCACCGCCGCCGGGGCCGCGTCCGCCACATCCACCGGACAACCCTCGAGCAATTCAAGTCGAAGCACTACCGTCACAGTGCTCATCGTCATCGCCGCCTGTATTGCCGGTGTCGCCCTCATATGGACCATCATCCGGAAATGGAAATTCAGACCTTCGTCCCAATTCGAGACCCGAATGCAACCCATTGATTGGCAGCCCACGATCAGCCCCGCAGCGGGCATGGCCAACCACCGTCGCAATATTTCCGGTACATCCTCATTCCACTCTGCTGGCCACGAGAACATGGCCGGACGCGGCGTCAGCCCAACCGGATATGGTGAACCCGATCTTTCCGCCACTGTCGTTCCAGGAATCCCTGATCACGACTTCACCGCTGGCCCGGCCCAGCTTGCACCCATTGGTGGATATGCCGACCTTGCTCGGGGCCCAAGCCCGCAGCCCCAAATGCAGCAGCTCACAGGCGGCCCAAGCATGCATATGCCGCACTACGATCAGTATCACCATGGCCATCCGACGCACCATACCGGGTATTCCGAGGATGCGTACGATTACAATGGCGGCGCTCGTTGAACCATTTCTATTTTTCAATTCTCGTTCCTCCCCCTGTTTCTCTAGTATCTTTTTATCTTCTCTATTTTTGTCCGCAGCCACTTCTAGAGCCTTCAATGTCAGGTATCCGGCTTGCGCACCGCAAGACCATACCCATCTATTGCCCTGTCTACTACGTACGTACTTGCGTAGCTACCGATGCTGTGGCATGGTGAACTTTTTTGATATATACCCAACCTTTCATCATTTATTCTTCTCAATGCTGCCGTGAGTGAGCTCACGTTCTGGCAATACTATGGTGAGTCGCTAGTGTACAGTACAAATCGACGTCATCACGGTTGACGTGAGAGGACCCTCTGCCAAACGCCGTACGCAAGCATTGATACTGGCACAGCGGCAGCTGCGTACATCCACCAATGTTTCCACCACTGCATGTCGTTCGCCCCCTGTGACGATGATCGAGGCGCATGGCCACTTGTGTCGTCCAAGCGGGTGCGCTCAAATAAGCCTTCGAGACCCGTGGGCTGTTCGGGGGCAAAGAACGTCTGCGGACGCAACCACGGCCCGTCGCTGCTGCCATTGCTCCGTTTTTCTCGGGAAGGTTGTGGATTGGTCGGCGTCCAATCCATTGCGTCTGCATCTGCTTCAGAGTCAGTCGAGGGGATGGCGTTGTTGGCTCCATTTGGATGCGAGGCAGGGAGAAGCGATGGAACGCCGAAGATGGGGTTGGTAGGCGATATGATCGGCTTGGATGAGAGTGTGAGGGCAGCGAAGAGGTCTGGCTCGGGAATGTGGGGCACAGGTGATGGGCGATGAGCTGTGATAGAGGCATCTGGGGATTGACGGGTTGACGAGAATTTGTGTGTATTGGTATCTATGAGGCGGATCGGGGATGGTCGGTGTAATCGAAGCACTGTACACGATCCAACGAGGACCTGGAGAGTTTGTGAGCAGGGAAGATGCCTCCCGGACAGACAGGACTTACAGCAAGTTCGAGAATAAGCAACACAGAGAAATACATGCGGCTGCGATCGGATGAAGGGTAATGCCTCAGATGTAAAGGATCAAAGTCGGGGCGAGAGCATGATAAGCTAAGGAGCAAGGTTGTCAGAAGTCGTGAGAACCAAACTGTCAGTTGATAGGTCTGCGCCAGAGGACCGTTCAGAAACTTTGGCAAATATGTGCATTGAATAACGCTCACGATATACTGCTTCTTCCCTATTTGTCGCACCTCTCTGCCTTGCAATCGAGCCTTTCGAAGAGAAGAGTAGGTTGGATCCCAGGCTGTCCACATAATCGACACAAGCGCGATAACAGGAAGCGAGGATGATGGTAGAGTAGAAAGTGGGTAGGGGAAATGACAGCCGAGAACGCCTACAATGTGTCAGCGGAGGGAAAGTCGTGGTATGGCAACAGTCCACACCTAACGCATAGCCAATAATAGCCGACGCCAACGTTGCTATCCAGAGACAACCCCGGAATCCCCAAATAATCATCTCACGCCGAATTCTGGGTTCTGTTGTCGTGGATAATTCTCGCCTCTTTTTTTCCTTCCCTTTGCTCTCTTTAAGCCACCCGCCGAGAGCAGCAGTGCGTGCCATCCTGTTCTTGTTGTTGATTTCCTCTTCGACAAGGGGAAGACAAGATGCGCATACAGGCGGGTAACGCGACTGTAGGGATTCCTTATATTGCGAAAGCGATTCTACGCGTCGATTGTACTCTGGATGCTACAGGCTGAGCTCAGAGTCTCAGATTAGCAAGGAGCAGATGGGGAGATACACACGTCGGGAGGAGGAAGATAATTTGCGAGGAGATTCATGACGAGCATCTGGTTCGTTTGGCAGGTATGGCAGAAAGGTCCCTTGCTATAAACCGTTGGTAAACGGTCCTTACTCGGAGATGCTACGGGAGGTAAGATATATAAATTATTCAACAGCAACAGACTGACCAACCCACCGCGCTTCGAGAACGATGTTTTGTTGAGTGACTCGTCAAACATGGCAGGTTCGCACGACATGATATCGCCACGGCTGTCATACAGGTTACGACACTGGCAATACGGGCAACGAAATGATTGGAGGTTTGACGGTGGTGGAGAAATTACGGAGGAGCAATAAAAACATTGAGGCGGCATTTTCAAGGGGACGTTTATATTGACATTTATTTGGTCTTATTCCTGATCTGGAACTCAACGCCATGTCTGTGGCACCTTCGCCGTCTGGTGCGAAAGGCGAGGTCAAGCTGCAGCCCTCGTATTTTACTTCTTCTCTCTACGTGAATCCGTTTCGTGAAGATGTATTGCATCTTGTGAATGCATTCCGGGAGCAGTTTCTGGTGTCCCTCCCAACTCCGAGTCAGCCGTTTGCACTCTTCAAGTCGATATGGATCAACCAGGGCTGGTCGTGGATCCATCTCAGAGTATTTGATGCAAGAGCTCGTGAAGCGTTTTTGAATGTCTCTGCAAGGCTTTTTCTCGGTGCGTCTTGTACCGCTACCTGGGTACTCATTCTGAAATCGTTGCAGAAACAACGCTGGCGACGGAGACTCCGATAAGTCGCGTCGCTGGGCTCTTTGGGGTGTACATTTTTTTCTTTACACAACCAGAATCATCAGCTCCTCCTGTGTATGCAATCAAACATGTTCCGATCTCCATAGGTACGTTCCGGCACTTGTGTTGAATAACACTCGTTTCATCAGTTTACGGTATCGTCAGACCACTACAATTCGCTAATGGAGCTTCCTGGCGTGTTAGCGACAACTGAATTGCAGCCCCTGCGAACGCATGTGTCTTATGTCCTCTCCAGACTTGTCCAAGCAAACGTGTTTCATATTCTACCCACTTCAAAATTGCAACCCGAAAATCCGCGGACCTTACCTCGCGAGATATTTTGTCCAGCCGAACGGGACCCGTCAGCAGGTCCTGCTGATCCGGCTACTGAGATACCAAAGAAGAAAGGGCGACCATCACGCCGAGAGAAAATGCAAAAGGGAAAGGATGCGCTCAAAACCATGGACAAATGGTTGGACACCACGAACTACGTCGGTCCCTCAACATCAACATCAACTCCTCATTTGTCCAATTACCCCGCTACAACTCGACAGCAGTATCAGAAGCAAAAATCAGAACTATTGGAGAACCTAGCTTCGGAAACCGCCTTTGACGGCCAGCAAATACTCAAACGTGCGAACCTGGCGATGGTTGCACGATTGAGGAAGATCGATCAAATTGCTGCCGAACGAGGACTAGAGGTTGGGGGCGAAGGTGGGGAGCGAACCGGCCTCGAACGAGTCGAGCGTGCAGCTGGAGAACTGGATGAAGGTCGCCTTCGAGGTGGTATTCTCAACCTCCTTGAGGGTGGTGGATTATTGGAATGAACGAGAAACGAAAAAGAAAAACAGCGAAAAAAAAAGAAGGAATTACGTAATCAACCCTTCCCTTTCTCCTAAGTCCCACCAATGCCCTCCACTCCTTTTCCTTCCAGTCCTTTCGCGATTAAGAAAGCCCAGCCAGTCAGTGACGCTGGGCGCCAGAAGTCTCCTCAGAACACGAAATCTACTCCCGCGGTGGCGCAAACCGCGAAGAAGCCTGGTCTCATTGTACCAGCATCTCGGTCTGCGACGAATCGGCTGCCTAGTCCATCACAAACGAACGGCGGCAGCATTGTACAGGCAGCATCATCAAAGGGGCTACCGTCATTGCGGACGATGTCTAGTAATCTGTCACTTGTGAGTCCCAGGTCGTCCTGTTGCTGCAACCATTGATCATCCTTGGTAGAATGAATCCAGATATCATTCGAACGCAACCGCTGGTCGGTCAGCAACATCGTTAGCACCTTCTATTTCGGACAAGGTTAGTGCTTCATGCCCTAGTGAATGTGTACTGACCCAGCCGGCCGGGAACAGTACTCTCTTTCCCCAGACCCGACGTTATGGGGCGCGGACCTCAACCCCAGCCACCCAGAACCGGACGATGAACTTCATAATCCCGATCCCCGTCGAGACAGGAAGCGCGACATTGGCAGCAATATTTTTACGTGCAGAGGCTTGTCCAATCTCGGCTGCTTGATCATCCTGGGCACGGCACTTGTGTCTCTTTTGTAAGCTCGTGCCCATTTTGCTACTTCCTGCCAAGCTGACATTTGATGCTAGTGCTGGATACCCTCTTATTACTTACTTTACAAGACGCCCTCTTTCCAAACTCGGCGGTTTCAACTATGGCGGTATCAACGCGACTGGACAGGTTTGATCCCCTCTATCCCATTATGGATCAGTATAGACAGTATTGACAATGTCTCGTCAGGTTCCAGCCATGCCCGGTAATTGGGGTTTGATCGATCTCGACACCCCCCGTAGTGCATACACCCGCACCGGCTATTACGACGGAAAGACTTACAACCTCGTCTTCAGTGATGAATTTAATACGGAGGGTCGGTCGTTTTATCCCGGCGATGATCCGTATTGGGAAGCCGCCGATTTTCAATATTGGGCGGTAAGACTATGATTTGATTTGACTTTATCAGCCTCGCTTTGTCTCACTATCATTCAAAGACTCGTAATCTCGAGTGGTATGATCCTAAAACGGTCACCACCAAGGATGGCGCGTTACAAATTACCTTTTCGGAAACGCCCAATCACGACTTGCAATATGTTGGAGGCCTTATATCGACGTGGAATAAATTCTGTTTCACAGGAGGGTTGATTGAGGCGTCCGTAGTGTTGCCTGGCACCTACAACGTTGCCGGTTTCTGGCCAGCCATCTGGACAATGGGCAATCTAGGTTTGCATCTCATATGTCATCTGGAAGTCAGCACTTAATTTCTTCAATCAGGTCGGGCCGGATTTGGCGCTTCTGTCGAAGGCTTAGTAAGTCGAATATCTTTCACCTAGTACCCTTGATTTACGACTGCTGTCGTTTTCTCAGTGGCCATATACGTATGATACGTGCGACGTCGGTACGTTGCAAAATCAAACTCAAGATGGATTGCCATTGGCCGCCACCGTAAATGGTGACTATGCAGTCGGTGGAGCTTTGTCGTACCTGCCTGGACAAAAGCTATCAAGATGCACATGTCGTGGTGAATCTCATCCAGGACCAATCCATGCGGATGGAACATATGTTGGACGCGCTGCGCCAGAAATTGACATCTTCGAGGCTCAGGTACCGTCTTTACCGTCACCAGGATCTCTTTCTGTCTCTCATTCACATATTTATAGGTTCAAGATGATCTGGGAGGAGTGTCCCAATCTGCTCAATGGGGTGTGAGTTCTGTCATTCAGTCGTTGACCTCAGACGACCAATCACACTTCTTGCTAGCCCTTCAATGCTGGCTACCGTTGGTTCAACACCAGCGACAACGTTATTATCAATAATCCCCAGATCACCGCTATGAACCGTTATCTCGGTAGTGCTTATCAACAAGCCACTTCGGCTGTGACCAGAACGAGTAGGCTTTCGAACGTCTTCCTTTGATCACGTTCTGATGGTGCTCATCCAGATACAGAAGCCTACGAACTTACTGGCAATGTGTACGCAACGTATGGTTTTGAATATCAGCCAGGTATTCACTTCACATCACATCGCACCCTGATAGTGTAATATAACGCTATGTGATATCTGTTCCCAGGATTCGACGGCGCCGTACGTTTTATGCTTTTGACACCCACCAGCCGTCAGACTGATAATGACGCAGTATATATCATGGATGTCCAATGATTTGCCGGCATGGACAATTAGATCAGGCGGATTGGCAGCCGATACGCGCGTGGAAATTGGACCTCGACCCATTCCTCTGGAACCTATGGTGTGCAATGACCCCGATTCCGGTATTGCCGGCACTTGCTCACATGCTCACAAATGTCTTCAGTATATCATCGTCAACTTAGGGATGTCTCCTGGCTTCGGGGACATTGATTTCGCACATCTCACCTTTCCGGCCACGATGAAAGTGGACTGGATACGTGTATACCAGCTTCCTTCCGCCAAGAATATTGGATGTGATCCCCCAGATTTTCCAACAGCCGCGTATATCAATCGGTGAGAGCATTCTAGACCTCATTCAGTGGACCTTCTGACCCTTTCTCCAAAGGTACATTGAAGCCTACACCAACCCGAACCTGACGACGTGGGTTGACGACTATAAACAACCCTGGCCGAAAAACAGTCGTATAGATAACTGCTGAGGCATCACTGTGTTCTGAACATGTCGCACGTTTGTGAGCTACGCTCATCCACATCCAGAGTCTGTACTGTCATGCATTTTCAACGCATGCACATTTGTTTATTTACCGAATCTATTGTTTATCGATCTTGTTGCACTACTTTCCAATTATCTTTACCTTTTCCTTCAAAGGAGTGTATGATTAGGTGGCCGATACAAAATATCTAATAAGAGATGCTGTCTTCGTTATGAGATTCAAGAATACTTCTGAGTTTACTCAAGGTCCGTTGAAGAGTGATGATACCTCCACCGGATAATCGGGGCACGGCGAGATCATGATCCGCGTCAGGCATTTCTGGGGATCTGCTCTTGTCAATGAGGGCTTCAGCATCACGGACAACCTTTTCCAGACGCTTATTAGTGAAATACATCCAGTGGATCTCCGATCTGATGCTTCCAAGAGGTATCTCGAGAGCGCGGCGGACAAAGCCTCTGGACAAAACGTACGCCTTTTCGCTATACAAACGGCTAGAACAACGGAAATTCATCACGGATCCAATGAAGGGATCCATGGACCCACCTATTGACAATTCCTTCTTCGGTGCCTCGCAACTTCTCATAAGCAGGTTCGCAAAACCATCTGAGGGGGGGACGGCACATGAACGATGGTTCAGAAGAAGAGAGGAGCGCCGACGTACGGTTCTTTGACTAGCACTAATCCTTGAATAGACACGAAGGCCTGAAGCAACGATGACCTTGCTGCGCTCCAGGTCTCGTTCCTATCACCTGCCCAAGTACCGAGGATAGACAGACAAATCTTGCCGTCTTCGTAAAGATTGCTGCGATACAGTGATCAACGATGCTCAGGCTTCCCTGTCATATTGCGACTCACGGATTCACTGAGCGCGTCGTCAGCGAAATGATCGAACACGGATTGCTTCTGGAATTCTTACCTCTTCCATTGCCATTCGTCCAGCTCAAGAAATGGGCGATGGGCGGGGTTTGAGGGAAGTTGGAATCGAGCATCCAGTCGATTACGAACGGCGCATCTTCATAGGGAGTATTCTCGGGACCGATTATTACACATCGTAGAAGATCTCCTCGGTCTTCGTATGCGCGGACAATGATGGATTCTATGGACGATTGAAGTCAACGTCGAAATGCATTGAATATCGATCGAATACGGACCGGGTAAACTGCTCTCCAAAACACGATATTCTCTTGATAATCGACCCAGGAAGGCTTTGGATGGTAGCAAAGGCGCAGTGCTGTAGAAGGCATGGTCGTGAGGTGCGGAAGATAAGATATCGAAGCGTTTCCACGGCATCACAGGGTCTTCGCTTGAGTTGGCCTCTTCCATATCATCCGAGTCGTCGACGCATACTTCGTCCGACACGTCTTTTGGCACGTCTGGTGACAATGGCCGCCCATCAGGTGTACCTCTTACTTGAGTTTCTGTCCCAAACGCTGTCTGTGCGGATCCCTCGTGCTGTTCGTTTACTGTGGCAGTGTCTTCCTCTTGATATTCATCGGCCCAGCCTGGCCCATCGACTGCCATTTCGTCTCCATCCCCATCAGTCTCCTCCCACTCATCATCGTCATCATATCGAGAATGTGGCTGCCACACGCCATCTTGGTCCATGGCCCAGACCTCCTCGCCTTCTGCAACATATTCTTCTTGTCCTTCCGATATTTCTTCCGACCATATTTCGTTCTCAAGCTGTTCAAGGCCGTCGTATAGTTTTGTGAGTCGCTCCAGTGGATGGACGGCAACAGTCCGGTCAGGATGCGTAACTTCTACGGTGCCGTCCAAACGCAGCTGTAGCAAGGTGATTCACGAAATAGGTCGATGACAATAAAAATGGATGCTTACCCGCGTTACTTCACCAACCCAATGTACCTGGCCAGAACCCAAGGGAACTTGCTTGACGAGACCTTCTAGAGGCATGCCAGGTGATGGAACAGTTGAAAGATGAGTGCCAAGTTGAGATAGCTCCTTCCTCCAGCCACAGACTTGACCGTCTGCATCTGTTGAAACTTCCTGGACCCAAGTCTCCAGCTCTCCAATTCTGGGTACCCGAGGAGTTACATAACCATTTGAGGACCCCTCCCGGTGAATAAAGACAAATTCGCCAAGACGTACTCCAAAGCCATCATGAGGGGAAGAATTCATCGCCGTCAGATCAGTTGCACCATGGGGATCGAGTTCCAGAACTGATGTTGTCTCTACCTCGCCCGTATCCGAGAACAAAACTAAAGCTGTCCGTTCAACAGCGTTTACAGACTGCACGACAGCGGCGCGTTCCGAATCCTCGCCTTTCCAGATGACGTGATCGCCAGGCCTAAAGAACACGCGGTCAATACAAAAGAGAGGGGTTGAGGCATCTCAATGGCACAGTACCAGCAATCATATTCATCAGGATTTAGATATGGGATGAGTTCCTTGGAGTCATAAGTTCCAGCAGTGCCATCTTGCCACAGGACGTTGATAGTTGTGCGTGTTTCGTTGACTGTGAGTGACCTCACGATCAGGGACGTGTTCGCGCCATGATTTTCGTCGCCGTGCTTGGTGAAAGGAGGCCTAGTGGGATCTTTGAACATAACCCTCTCGCCAACTCGCATGTCGTGATCAGACCTCCCTCCTACCACTGTCAGCTTCGCCAGGTCTTCTCCATACCAAAATCGCTGTGGCCTTTGGCGGTTCTGGGCTTCGGCGGGATCCAACTATGAGAGCGAGACTGTGAAAACTCGGCAGAGCATACAGGACTGAAAGACTCACGGATTGGTTGATTGCCAACCAACACACAGCCAACACGGTATGCCTTGTGGCTACTACAGTATCAAGATGACTAGGCCGATTGTTTCCCATGAAAAAACCAAATATAGCCTGCATGCTGGTGGGAGAGGGCAATATATCCTATGTAACCTGGATCAGATTGACCTCATTTCACGAATGGAATAGAGCACCTACATTGCCCTTGTCCCCCACGCAGAGGCGGGAGCTGAACTCTGGAAGCCTTACCAATTGACCAGTGCTTATTTCGATCATTGATTCGTCAAATGACTGGAAGGATAGCAGATGGATCGTATGACCAACAAAGTGATACGGAAAAGCACATGGAGTTTACCTCGATAACCTGCTTTGTGGATCAGAAATCGAATTGGGTGAGGTAATGAGTAAAGGGTACTAGCCTGTCCGATCCAATCATCATACATAACATAGTCGGCGATATCGACATCCGTAGAGGACTGCAACTGATCCATATTAACCCAGCCCTTCACAGGTTCCTTGCTGATGGAGTGTTCGAGACGTCCTTCTGCCTGGATGCCTGTCACCACGCCCGAGAGGACGTCATCGACGGAGCGTTTACAGTAATCGCCTCGCTGGAAGATACGATCTACGAGTTTGAGTTCTGTCTCTGGGAGGATCTCGCGATTGCCAGAGGGGAAATAAGACACGCCAACCTCCCCGCGCTTCAAGGGACGCATCATGGGGTCTGCAAGTGATGCCGCCGACTGTGGCATGTCCTCCGAGTCGTGCCAGCATCTCTGCCATGCAACATGAGTGTAACATACTGAGACAGGTTGTAGGAAACGCACCAAGACGATCCCATGGGTATCTGGCGCGTTGATGCGTTGGACGATATCCTCCTGGTAAAACTGAGGACATTGGTTAGGGCTCAAAATTGGGAAGTAAAGCCGATGGATAGATCACGTTGGTAGCTGGTCGTCTGCACTCCCTAGCAGACATGGTGGTGGTAAAAGATTAAGGTGTAACAAACCAATTTTGCGAAATGTCAACGACGGTTTGGATTTTCGGTCCGGTCATTGTCAAATCTCCGCCACCAACACCAACGTCAATGCTCTCCAGGAAATCGCCCCTCTTGTCAATACAACCCGGAAACTGGTTTAAAAAGCACTTTGTTTCATCTACCATGGGCGTTATGAAATCTCCACCGATTCTGACGATCCCTACGGAGTTGGTCATCGCGATACTCGAAATTCTCGACTTTCGGACCCTCATCACTTGCAAATCGGTATGTTTTCTCAATATTTGTGCTGATGTACCATCACGTTGATGGGTCTAACGTTCTGCGTAGGTCTGCCGGATGTTTCGCTCCTTGATAGATGACACGGTCCAGATACAATACGCGATCGAGTTGGCCGTTGCTGGCGCCGTAGACGGACCTCCCGGTGGTCTTGCCGTCATCGATCGTCTCAACAGGTTGAGGGGATACCAGTCTGCGTGGGACACCATGACTTGGGCCCAAGATACGTTCTTCAAGAAGATAAGAGGCCATGTCTGGGAGCTCTACGGCGGCGTGCTCGCGCAGTGTAATGGCACGAATGGTTTCGTGTTCTGGCAACTCCCCGCAGCCTCTCGTGACATTGCAGCTAAACGATGGACTGTCCGTCCAGATGAGAGGGAAGTCAGGGTCCGAGACTTCACCATCGATCCATCGCAGGACTTGCTTGTCATCATCGATTGCTTCGCCGAGTAAGTGCCTTGCCCCGAGATAAAGCTATCGTCTTGCTCACTGGTATTATCGACGCAGGCCAGTCCCTGGTGTTGAATGCACCTTTATCGTTCATCTTCGCTCGCTTTCCACCGGGGAACGGCACCCGCTAGTTGCTCAGCCGTCGTCCATCTCATTTGGGATCACCGGTTTGCCGTCCTCCTTTGGCATCCAGGCTTCTGGTGATCATGTTGGAGTGCACCTCCTGTATGATCCCGGCATGGGAGTCAATCAGCTGTACGTCTGGGAATGGAGGACATGCCAACTAAAGATGGTGAGTATTCGTGGATCATACATTGCGCCGGTGACACAATTTTTCTGGCAGAAACTGGTCGGAAACGAGATGAGATCGTTTTCCTTCCTATCTGACAGCCACGTTCTCGTGGCCGCGCTTTATTCGATGTCTGCGAAGCTTCTGGTTCTGAATTTTCAAGAACCATCAGAAGAAGGCAATCCACTCACTCGATGCTCCTTCTCACTGGAATATCCAACGATGTCCTCTTGGGCGGAGCTGATTCATATCGCGATACGCAGCGATCCCATGCCCAGTTTCAACCACAAGAGTGACCGCCCAGTTCCATTTCATCTTGCTAGCGGAAACCAGCTCTTCGTCATCACGATGTGGGTCCATGACGGTCAGGTCATCCAAAGCCTTACGTCGTTCGTCCCAACATCCACGATCATGGCGCATATATCAGTACCGGCCGGGGAAAAAAATATTTCGTGGGGCCAGTGGGGCCCCAATGGTACGAGAATGCTGACTACACTACCCAATTCCAGTATTTGGGTGTGCTATGTGTATGGGTCAAGATTCGTCTTATCCCGCCCATTGGTGACGGACGGCTCTTGCATCGAGGTCTATGACTTCAATCAGCTTTCTTGTAGACGCCCCCGCCAATACCGCCAGACACGATCAAGGTCCAATTTCATTCAGAACACCACCGAGATCGCACGCGCAGCCGAGCTTTCTGTATTTACCCACCGTGTCGCTACATCACTCCCGTATCGAAAGCAGACCTTCTTCATGGAGCATGACGATTGCGGTGGCAAAATTGAAGCGGTGATGTGCACTGAGGATAATTTAGTGGTCGTTACGGTACGTGCTGAGAGCATATTGTCTCACGGCAAAGTTGTGTTGATTGCGATGAGCAGGACAGCGGGCAGTTCCGGGTCTTAACCTTCTAA
>CEMM01321951.1:7889-40077 GCA_900068975.1 Hygrocybe conica | reverse complement strand
AAACTACACAAGCGCCTCCGATCTCTTCGCATGGTTACCTCAGCCAGTACGAGGCGTCCACCGAAGCGCTGGAGGAATTTCAAAATTCTTTACGAAGAAAATGGACGAAATAATGGACTGTCGGACATATTGGCACCGTTACCAGGGTCTCTGTAATAATATACGACAGCCCGCTCCCTTGCTCTAAATACTTTCACATGTCCTACAAATTTTCCAAGCGCCGGTCTATTCCAGCGCTCATCAATTACGGTATTATCTAATCGTTGACGCTATGCCCAAATTAATATTCCCATGAGCTCCATATAAAAAGTTGCTCAGCCTTCTATGATTGGTACCAGGTTTCCCCATCTTGCATCTGCTGTGGTCTCCGCCGTTCTTCGCAAGAAATGCTATCACATCCTGCTCATCGTCGACTGATCGCCTCGGCCGTGCACACGCCATGTCCTCATCGCAAAATATCGGCTCTGCGCCATGTCCGTCCATGGTTTCCATCTCTCGAGACTCAGCGGATGCTCATGGTCGTTGTTAGACCCACGTGAACTTGCGGCAACAGTCCACGTCAGATCCCACCGATGTTCCCCCATCCGACGCTGTACGCTTGTCCTTTCCATCATTTGCGAGGCTTACTATATTTTTAAATCCAGGATTTTATCTTATCCATTCTACACGCAAATCCCTCTCTGAGAGACACACGGAATTACCTCGCCTCGTTTGCACCTCGTCCCGAAAAGCGGACAGCGCTGATGAAACCAGCGCCTGCTGTCACGAAACCACAGCCCGAATTTGGTCTCGCTCCCACCCACGATCATAAAGAGAATGCTCTAGTTAAATCTATCCTGGAGCCTGTGTCGAGGCACACAGCACTCGTGAAGGTCCAGGGTCCATTCACACAAATACAACTGGACAGCATAGCCCGAGGTCTCGTGTACCTCGAAAAGCTGGGATTAGTCAGCGTCCTTGTTGTCGAGAACGATCTGGTCGGACGCGGGGATGAAGGCGAACGCGTGGCTATGATCGAGGAAACAATGCGTGTCGTTAGCGCTCTGGAAAAGCAAGGCGCCAGAGCCCGGCCTGTCCTTGGCGCAACTGTTCGACTCGGACCAAAACCGGGAGAAGAAGACTCCAATCAGTTTACCCGCCCAGAAGCCCACACTACACCGGGTGATCTAGCGCCCATCGAATCCGCCCTTCGGTCTGGCGAAATCCCTGTAATTTCTCCTTTCGCGCTTGACTCATTTTGTCGATCAACCCGGATTGATGCGAATGACGTTATCGGTGCCCTTGCTTGCGGAATGACCAATCACGCAAACACGATGGCGAATGGTCCAACTCGTACTGACGACGTCGATCTTACTCCTTTGAGGCTCATGATCATCAACAGGGAGGGCGGCGTCCCGTCCTACGCTCGCTATGGCTTCCCGCATCTCCTCATCAATCTCAACTCCGAGTACGACTACATCCAAAATACATTCCTTGATGCCTGGCGCGAATCAAACCCAACAGCGCTTTCGAATCTCTCCCTCGCACGCACATGCCTAGCCTATATGCCTCCGACATCGTCCGCCATCATGGTCTCCCATCGCTCGCAAAGTTCACTCATTGGCAATCTCATCACAAACAAACCTGCTGTCAGCTCAAGTTTACCCCACGCCCTGCTCCAAGGCAACCGGAGACTCACACACCACACCCCTACACTTCTTCGACGGGGCTTACCCATCAGAGTAATCACCTCCCTTTCCGAGCTTGACATCACCAAGACGACAGCACTTCTTGAGCAATCGTTCAAACGCAAGTTGAACGAGCGGTCATTCTATGCACGCTTAGAAAAGTCCCTTGATTTTGCCATCATCGCAGGTGACTACGAGGGAGCGGCCATCGTTACTAACGAGCCTACGTCGGATTCGTCTTGTACAATATCATATCTTGACAAGTTTGCCGTCCTCCCAAGTCATCAAGGCGACGGCACAGTTGATTTTCTCTGGGTTGCGTTACACGACGAAACGTATGGCCTCGGCCACCCTTTCTCAGTCAATCCAAATGGCGGCAAGCAGGGGCGAGGTGAAGGGCGCGACCTTGTGTGGCGGAGTAGGACCGACAATCCCATCAACAAATGGTACTTCGAGCGTAGTTCCGGCCATCTCCGCTTAGGTTCGTGGGTTCTCTTCTGGTGCGACACAGAGAAACGTCTGCGCATCGAAGGAACCCAAAGATGTTTATCTTATTTGGAAGACTGGGAAAAGGGCAGATTGTCGACATGGTCGGAAGTGGCACAAAAAATCCCATCCAGCTGGCTGTGAAAGACTTATAATAATGGTAGAGCCGAGTGCTGAGCAACAAGCACACATTGTATATTCCTGATGTTACACCAAGCAACGTACAGCCTAAATGAGTGGATTGGAATCACGACTTTGATCGACCTTTCCCTTTCCCTTTCCCTTTGGCGGCTTCGGGACTCGAAATACTCGAGAAGACTTCTGTACTCACGGAAATGTTCTCTCTTTGCCGCCTGGAGGCCAATGTAGACTTTAAATCCCCCGTTCTTTTCCATGGCAGATATTCTCGTTCTCCCCTTTTCACATCTTCGGCCAGGTTTTTGACGCCGGACAAAACTCGACTTCGAAACTTGCCAACAGTCCAATTGTCAATATTCCTAATGAGAAGGTAGACCTGCAGTATATCGCAGGGGCGGTCGAGACGCCACTCGCGGAAATAGCCGGTTTGCTGTTGTCCCGGTTCTCCCGGATATGGAGCAGAGTAGACCGTCTAATCGATGGCACAATCAGCACTCACAGATAAGCATGTGACGAGACATATCTGCTTACGGGATGTTCGCTTCCCTTGCCGCTGCACCAGTCAACGTGGCTTCGAACGCCACCGCTGGCCCAGACTAAGCCGAGCACAGGTGCGTTGACACCGAGCGAATGCAGATGTCGAGCGGCAGAGGCAGTTGCCATCCGGTTCTGTCGGTAGGCATCTTCAAGGAGGTTGTGGACTGGCTTCTTGTCCTCCCAGAAACTACTGATGAATTCAAACACCGGCTGATCCGGGATCTGGGTACAAGGAGTAGTCTGATATCGGAAGGAGGATGCTCTACTCGGGCTCCCTGTCTTCATCACGGAAGGATTGTGTTTGATGGTCCGGTAAGGGGATTTGGATGTCTCGGACAGTTGTCGTACGCTATCGGTGGGTAAGAATATCGCGCTGTCCGGAATAACCGTCTTAGTGTTCAATATCCGTTTTGCACCGGAGCTCAGGTCCGTTCGTAAAGGCGGCTGTGGAAGGGATATCGTAGGATGGACACTTGTCAAACCGGGAGGCGTCAATATCAGGAACTACAAAATTCTAAACAAACCCTTACCGATACATGCTTCCGTGAAGAGCCGGACTTCGAAAAACATTGTAACTACATTTCAGTCAGCTCATGCGATTGGCAAGAGGGATGAAACCAACCGGACTCACACATTAGCAACATAGTCAGCTTCCGACCACTTTTCACGAGACTTCCGCATGCGTTGGAGTCTCTCCCAGGCGGAGAAGACAACGGGGATCTCAGTGAACATGGTTATGCCTTGTTCATGATCGACCGCATCTGAAAACAGATTGGGGCAAGCATCATATGCGTCACATATGAAAGCCAGAAGTGCCTTGGGTGCAATTCTCGATAAGGCGCGATATGTTGGAGAGTTCTGCGAGAAGATGAGACGTGGGACTTGCAGAGCACGAAACAGAGGCCTACTTTATCCACCCATGCAGTGGGTAACCGTCCGGTTACGTCGTAAACCTCGGTCACGTCGTCTTTGAAATCCTGCGGAATGTCACTATATGCGACCTGCTCGCAGCACTGATGCGTCGACCAAACTTCAAAGTTCCCGACATTTCGAGCGATTCTGTATCAAGAACATTCGGTAAAAAAAAACAGATATCAAAACACGAAGGTGGCTGTTACGAACTCAGAGGCAGAGGGTGAACGACGCGAAGGAGCCCTGCTCTTCCTGACCACTTTCGCCGAACTTGAAGGCGAGCTCATCCTAGCCGCAATAAATTGCAATATCCGTGAAGTGTTCGTAAAAATCGTCCAATGATCGTAATGGCTCAGAAATAAGCACTGTACTGGTACTGCCAGTACTCGGTAAAGAGAGAATTCAAACACTTCCGTTTATGCCCTGTAGATCACGTGGTGTAGATGTATTACGTAATCTTGAAGTTAGAACATTCCGTCCATGATTTTCCGTGATGCCTCTACGCCCAACTGTGAATGAAGATAATTTAAAACGGATGTCACCATAGCATGGGAAGACCACTCACGAATGTTGCAGCGTTCGCAGGGAATGCCTGTTGAAAGAAAAGATTATTCGAGTTTTCTAGTGTGAAAAAGTTGTCCATACACGTGTCATCGCAGGCCCAAAGCCTTTCCAGAGTGCAGCCACTCCATCCCGTGCAATAGTCTTACGCGCACAATCCAAAAACCCGTTGTATGTGCCAGTAGGTGCAGACTGAATCCTAGATTTCACGACCTAAAATTGCGAGTCCCATTACATATACACATCACAAGCTGATTTTTACAATGATCGCACTCACATCTGGTGGGATCGCCAGCGTCCACATAGCAACACCGGCCGTCCCGCCAGCAAGGATCACGGCCCCGAGATGAAGCTCGGCGGGCGAGGAACCTGCAGGCGTGAGAGCTTTCTTTGTGACCTCGTAAGCCGCAAAGTAGCTGCAGGAAGCGAAGTCATTCACAATCTGAAAATCGCAGGGGACATGGATGTAACAAACGCAGCACTCCCTGGCCCATCCCGAGCCAGCGTCGCCGTTGTCCCACGGAATATACTACGGATTCCACCTTCCTTATAAAGGTGTCGGATGACATCGAGAACCCCTTTGTATTTCTGTTCACTGCCGCCTTGTCCCTGTACCTTTAAGCAGATCCGCGTGAGTCATGGACAAAGTGGATAAGTATGAGACAGACCTGAAGGAGCACCTTCGCCCTTTCCACGGGAGCAGTAATCAACGTTGCTGGCACGGCTGATAGGAAACCAGCTGTTGCGAGTTCGGGGATGGATAACGTTTCGGTTTCACGGTTCGGAGTGGCCGCCAACACCAACTTTTTGGCCAAATCATATGCCTGACAATTTGAACCGATTGATCACGTCCGGCGGTCGCAGAAAAGGAGAAGAGGTGCAGGTACCCAGAAAGACACGGCAAAAATCGGTGTAACTCCGAGAAGCGGAGGAACCATACCACGGTAGAGACTGGCTCATATTGCGATCGAATCAGAAAAGATACGAAAAGTTATTCAAAACATGTTGCAACGCACCCGGTGATACCGTCTCGAGAGACAGTTTGCTTAACTACATCAATGGCACCCTTGTACGCCCCAGGAGGAGCCGTCTGTAGCCGTGTCTTTGTGAGGTCGAAAGGATGACCTAGGACGATATCAGGAAGTCATCGACGTGCTGTGATGCGTAATCTACCCACCAACGATGACTGCCGATGCGCCACCAAATCCGCCAGCAATGAAGGATTTTGCCGAGTCCGCTGCAGAAGACGCATTTACTACCTGCTTCGTTGTGTCTTTGGCCTACAAAAGAACCAATTCTGCACCTACGCGTATCAGATGTCCCAGCTGAGCACCACTCACCATGCTAGTCTAGGTCACAATAAAGCAGTCCAGCGACCGAGAAAAAAACCACCCGGGTTATTATAATATTTGTGGATGGGGGTATGGATTGCCGAACACGACTGTCATATGTTTCTTGCGCATAAAGAATTTGAAAAAAGTCATCTATAATTCGATAAGAAAGATAAAAAAATACATGATATACAACCGGGATTCTCTACTCGTCGTCTGCACAGAATCCACCAACCGGCTCATACGTAGCTTCGGTCGTGTCTCTCCGCCATATCTCCCGAACACCCATGAAAAAGAGGGCGATGAGGATGATGCCGCCTATGAAAACGCCGGTGGGACCACGGTACTCAACCCACCAAGACGGGTAGAAGGGTAGAAGGACTTGATCGATCGCAATGACGCCACCCGTGCCTCCTCCAGTTGTCGACCGGCCCCACGAGATAACATGAGCCCAGTCTGCACGGGCTTCTGTCCCGCGCGCACCTTGAATCCCGACAACATAACCTTGAGGGACTTGGCTGTCAGAACGAAAAACAATATCGCCGTACGCTGAGGAGGGCGAAAGTAAGGTCGAGTATGTCACGGAGTCGCCCATGGGGAGGGGCCGATTGCTGGTCGGAAGATTAAGTGTTTCGCTGTTGTCCATCTTAGACAATGGGGGAGTTGGAACAAGGTGCTGGCTGACGATCCTGAGGATGCGATCGGTGTCAGAAAACAATTCAGTCAGATTGTAGTTCTTGAAGGCGTCATCGGTGGGGCAAAGAAGAGTCCAACCAACACCTGTTAGACCTTGATCTGCCCAGGGAGAGCCATCTGGGGGAGCTGTACCGTTGAGCACCCAATCCATGCCGGCCTTGTTCAACAGACTGATCATCGTCGTCCCTTTCGCAGCTTTCATCAATTTGCGGACAGTCAACGAAACCGAGCGAGGAATGACGATATCGGAAAGTTCGTGGATTACGCCTGTCCGGGTAAGCGTGTTGCGAATGAAGAGTTGTGACTTCATGCCGGCCCAACCCCCGCTGGGGTTGAATAGAAGCGTGCCATTCGATGAACGCTCCAGTTGAACATCGGACCCCTCCAGCGTGGCGAAAGTGCGTTGTGAGCCGTTCTGCAGAGATTCTGCGTACTGCACACCATCGATAACATGATGAAGGATGACTTTCTCCAAATCCGGCTTCGATGAGGCCGAAAGGAGGTGTGCACTGACCAGCATGCCAAGGTTCTTGAACGCAGAATTGCGAGGAATGAGGAATGTGGTTTTTGGGGTTTGCTTGAGATGGTCAGCCAATGGAGTGGAGGCCACTGCGGCAAGGAAAGACGATAGCTCCAGGGAAGGCAACGCCGTCTGTAGGGGATCAGAAGGAGGTATGATAGGGCGTGACAAAAAGTAGATCAACGTGTTGTTAATCTTGACTGTAGGAAGACATCAGGAAGTGGGACATGGCGATGGTGGATGTTGAAAGAACGCACCACTGTCACCTATGACTCCTGCACCACCGAAACTAACGGACTTCGTCTGCTTCTTGTCCTCGTGGACTTCGATCTCGAGCACCTGTCTGCCACCGTCTAGGCCCACCTCTTCCAGGGCTGTCTCCAATAAAATACCATTGCGCAGCTTGTTCAGGGTCCAGATGCCTGGTATGAAATGATACTGCAAAAGGCGTTTTAATGCTTCTGTGCCTTTCTTCGGCAAACCCTCATCGCTGTGTATACGTAGAACGTCGTCTCGTGGCGCAAGAATCGTGTACGTGGCATTGGTGTCGGTGTCGTTGATATACCTTGTAAGATCAACAGAGTGTAAAAGTGAAACAAAAGAGCTGCAGTTGAGAGCAAGGAGATATTTCTCCGGCGTCAACCGAAGAGCGCCAGAAGGGATGAGTAATGATGAGACGAGATGCAAAACTCCGTTTGATGCGTAGATGTCCGGATGTGTGAGATTAGCCGATGAAACCGTAGTTTTCTCAGAGGAAACAGTGATTTCCAGGCTGGTCCCATAGATTGTGGTTACTATTGTAAAGATTGAGATTTCAGAGTAAGGTATGAAAGGCATCATGGGCGCACAATTTGTTCCCGTTCCAAAACTATCAGACCATTTTACACCCTTCTCTACGACGGCGTGCATGTCAAGGATGCGAGTGAGGTCATCTGTCGCAAATTCGCTCTCGAGAAACAATTTCTCGAGCGGATCAAGCGCATCCCACGCCGAATCGGTGGGCAAAAACAGCGTCAATCCAGATGTAGTGTTCAACCGTTTGGTGATCACGGTCGTTGCCACCTTGTTGAAGTAAGATAGGGAAGGCTGTTGGGAAACAACCTTTGCTATATGCATATAACTGTCGTTTGAGCAACCGCGATGTTTATGAAGTTGCCAGAACCTAAGACACTCACCAAGGTCGGGTGGGACATTAAGAACTTCTGAGAGTCCAAATACAACGCCATTTCCGGCCTGGGTCAACCCTTTCACAACCTCAGCACCACCCTTCCCGAATGCATCGACACCGACGAATGCGCCGCCATTCTCGGAGAAGAGACGGAGTCGCTGTGGTTCGCCACCAAGCGTCCCGCCTGGTTCCGGAATCCAGGGAGGAGGGTCACCGGGTGGACAGTCCGTGGTGTGAGGGAAGTGGAGCGTCTTGAGTGTCAGGAGACGGGAATCTTGAGGAGGTTCCGAGAGCGAATAGTTCAACAGATGGTAGAACAATTCTTGCCGCAATTTCTCTCGCACGTTATCAGTGACGATGAATTCCTCGTGGTCAACAACTGCGGCCCACAAATGGTCGGTCACGGAGCGTTTCTTGATAGCGTCGTTGGTGGGTGCAAAGAGCGTACTGCCGTTCAATTTGTTTAGAGTTGGTATCAATCGGGCGCGCTGGAGGAGCCGGATAAGGGAGGTGTAATCTGGATCGGCCGAAAGAACATCAACAAGAGTGGTTGATGACGCCGATCGCCAAGGAACCTGGGTTGGCACGACTAACAGCAGACATGAAAAGAAAAACCCCCAGCGCACAAGCATGGTACAAAACTAATACGGCTTGCTCGAGGGTCTACAGGGGGAGAAAGGGTCGGTTGGTGAATGATAGGGTCAGGCCGCAGCGTGTTGTTTGCGTGACGCATTGAGGTTCCTCGATACAAATATGTACAAATTATCTGAAGCAGACACTGGCAGCTGCCCTGCCGCTAAATGTTCAATCTTCTGCAGAGCTTGGTGGGTAGTCCATCTGGCGCGGTTCACCACCTTTGCTTGCCGCAAAAGAATTTAATAGTGCGTTTATGTCTTGACAGCGGTATTGGCGTTCACTAGTATTCATCTTTAGTGCTATGCATCCGCTGATGCGATCGTAATATTAAACGCGCATGACCTGCGTCTCGTCCGCGTCCTGGCGTTCTGGGAAGCCATTCCGGGGACGCAATACATAAACGGTGTCGTCAGCTGTATCTCAGTGGACCCTGCAATGAAAATAGTGCGCCAGGATTACTTACCCTTGACGCACAACCGATTCACAACCAAGGCCTCAACCAGATCGTTGCATCAATGTCTACTCATGTGGCGGCTTGGTCTTTATCCGGTGTCGAGGATGACACGTGGCGGATCCATTCTTCTCTGCTTTTACCTGAAGATCACCGAGTCACAACTCTGGACACCAAATACGGTAAATATCGTCCTGGTATTGGTTTGATTCATCTCATATCATCACATCACCATGTAGGACTCCTAGCCGTGGGAGTGACTGGCGGTCTCTCGGTCTACACGTTAATTCTTGACAACGACATACCCTCATGGTCGCTGAAATGGCGTTTCAGGTAGGCGTAATGCTTACCACTCAATGAGAATAACCTCATCCTTACCACAGTGTACCAACACCGTCGCTTGCTAAATTTTCGCCGTCCTTGACGTATATTGCAACCATTTCGCCAGTGAGACCGGTCATTTAGTTTGGTATTGCTCTCACTTACTCTCCAGGATGATTGCGTTGTGAGAATCTACTCAACCACCCTCGGTCGTGAAACACAGGCTATCCATCATCCTCGTCCAGTGACTAACCTTACATGGCGGCAATCTCAAGCCTCAAATCGGTTCGTACTAGATCATGTGCTGGGAAGAATGCGTTTCACATTCTCACAGTGACGATCTCATTTTATATACCATCACTTCGGATTCTACTCTCCGGATTTACATGCCCATACTCGACTCTCCAAGACGCCTTCAGCTGCATACATCCTTGGATTTATTCACTTTTCATCCATACACGCCTTCTCCAACGTCATTCCATCAATCAGCCGTTTTCTGGCTCGACAGAGACATCACGATGGCCATCCTGCCAAATGTTTGCCAGAACGAAACTGGACAAGAAGATGCGTGCATAAAAAGAATCCAAGACATCAAAGATGAAGGTTGGGACCTCTTTCTACGTATTTTAGGAGATGGTTCCATGGTCGTCACTGCCGTGGCCGTACGTCTTAGATTCATCCCTTTTTTCAACACCACTGAAATTAGTAGCTACAGAACATAGATAGTCGGCCACCTACCCTCCTACGACAGTTCATGCTCCAGCAATTTCCTCCGTCGACAATGCCGTCCTTGCCGACTCAATTATGTGTACTTCCAGGACCTGATCAAACTTCTCTCACATTCGTGACCTCCACACCACTCGCATCCTTTAGTCTTCTTCCTCCAGCGTTCTTCGATGGAAAGGCAGGGGGTTTGAGTCTCTGCGCACAAAACCTTCCACGAGTTGCGGAAGAAGAGTTCGAGATCATCAAATTGGTCAGAACTCCCGCAGGGAGAGGCATCGGTGTCATTCGCTCCGACGGAGGAGAGGCTTGGAATGTGGTTGACAAAGGTTCTAGATTACAACGCGTTGGAAGATGGCCGCCAGCTGACCTCGTTGTCGTGCTCGACGGTGGTATGTGTCTCATGACGTACTCCTGGCCCTGCTACTGATGGTTCAATTCACAGGGAAGTTGTTTGCCACATACACCATCTCTAACAGCGTCCTGACACTCCACTCGGTTCCTCTGTCTACCCTTTCGTTGCCATCCATGAAGGATTTTTTCTCTCTTCCGTCGCACTCTCGCCATGAATCCATTCTGGGAATCACGACGGACTTAGCTGTCGTTCATATTCTTGTCAGTGATCAGTCCACCCTGACCCTACACTCTCACACTGTTCTGCCTTTGTCCTCGCCCCCAATGCTGATCATTCCTGTGGACCCGATGGGTTGGGCCGAGCAAGCCGTCTTACTTAGCGTTTCGGAGCTTGGCGAACTTGCCTTCTGGGCGACAGAAGTTCAATCGGGCTCGACTTGGAAATGCACGGGGAAGGTCAGAACTGGGAGAAGTGGTCTTAGACTCGCCGCATGCAGCCCGACAAAGAAATCCGCTTTGGGTTCGGTTTTCTTGGCTATTAGATCGTCGCTCTCTGATTGGTTGATTCGGCAGTTGTACCAGGACCAGAAGGCGAAGAGTTGACTATCTGGGATTCCAGAGAATCGGAATTTGCCATTGGGCTGGAGTTTCGTCGAGCATCCGAGTTTGTGCAGAGCCTACTTTACGACACAAGAGCTCATCTATTTTCTAGCTCACCGGAGCCAATACACCATCTCGACTGGACCTCAACTCCGGGTAGCCATTCCATTCTGGCCGTTGGATATGCGCATCACGTCGATCTTCTGTGCCAGCAACGAGTGACCTACTTTGATGATGGTCCAGGGTGGGCGATATGCTGGACTGTGGATATAGGAAAGTGTGTACGATCTAGTTGAAGTATGTTAGCCGCTGATCAAGAACTTATTTATCTCTAGACTTGTGCCATATCACATCAGCGACTCCACGTGGCTGGCAAACGGTTCTTTACTCATTGCGGCTGGGCACCAGATGTACCTCTTTGGCCAACCCAGTCCCGACACGGATCACGAATCCCCGTCCGAGAATCTGTTCGAGCATGTCGCGCTCCAGAACGGCCCGTTAATGGATTTTCACCCTCAAATGTTGTTGCAATGTCTCCTTTGGGGTGAGGCCCCGCCATTCCGCACTGTTCATTCCGACGCCTTACGTATACGAGCAGAGAAAGTTGAACTCGTCAAGGACATTATTGTGAATCTCGCTCGTGACATCGAAAGCGGCCAGGTTGAGCCCAGCAGTCACTCTGTGCCTCTGGAGGATTTTCTCCAGAATAATGTCACCCAGCCAGTACGACGTTCTCGTTCTCAAGCCGACGAATCGAGAATTGATTGTTGCGAAGTATAACAGGAGACATATCAGGCATTATACGTCTCTGTTCCAGGGTCATGAGCAGGCAGACGAGTAAGCATTGCTTGCTACATCTGTGGATTGCCTTGGCAACCATTTTGAGCAGTTCCTGCGAAGACGATTTCTCTCGAGCGTTGGTTCTTCGGCTAATTGAAGCCCTTGAATCCCAACCACTCCCACAACTGACTCCCAATGAACAAGCTCATCTGATTGTACTGATCCAGACCACGCTGGAGGTCCGTTGATGCGATACCAATGATGCCAGATTCTGAACCGTTTTGAACTGTTATCATAGATTAATGAACAGCGTCGCTCTCTGGATGCAAATGGGCTGCGTTATTTGATATCTATGCGATCCTTCTACATACTCAATCGCCGGAAATCTGCGCCTAATAGTCCACCTTCCAATGGAGCCATCCCAAGGCAAACTGGGCACAGAGAGCGTCTGCGGTACCGTGATATGATCTGGGCTTTTCACAGTGAAAGTCAGGATATATTGCTTAATGCGTCTGTTTTGGCCTGCAGTGGAAGGATGTGCTGGTCTGACGCGAGAGCTCTTGGGGTGGCTATCTGGCTGAACTCTGTGGATACATTGGTGTGCACTTTTCGCCGTCTGCTCTGTTTATGGCTGATCCCAAGCAGAGATCGCACATGGAAGCCATCGCTCGAAATGAGTATATGGCTGGCGATCATCGTGATCCAGTTGCGTGCTCGTTGTATTATTTCGCCCTCGGCAAGGTCAAGTTAGTACACGGGCTGTGGAAGCAAGCCGCGTGGCACAAGGAGCAAGCCGTTATGCTGAAATTTCTGTCGAATAATTTTGCGGAACCGCGGTGGAGAACAGCGGCATTGAAAAATGCGTTTGCGCTTCTGAGCAAACAACGATTTGGTCGGTGATGACAACTTTTGACTTGACAAGCCATGGCCTGATGCTGTGTAATAGAATATGCTGCGGCGTTCTTCCTCTTGGGAGGTAGCTTGAAAGACGCCGTCAATGTTTGTATCAAGCAACTATCAGATTTTCAGCTCGCCGTCGCTATCGCTCGTATAGTCGAACAGAGCAATGAGGGACCTATTCTCTGTGACATCTTAAAAAACACGGTCCTTCCGATCGCCTTTAGAGATGGAAACCGATGGCTTGGCAGCTGGGCACTTTGGCTCCTTCGACGACGAGATCTGGCTGTTAGAATACTTCTTGTGAGTGACGTCATCGCTCAGCTCGGTGCGATTAACTTATCGGGTCCAAAGACACCTCTCCACGATGTTACTAGAGCTCTGGATATACAGATTGTCGAGATCGGGGACTCTCACTATGACGATCCCAGCCTGGCGTTGCTCTTCTCCCAACTCAGACTGAAGACACTGCAAACGGCACAAGGCACAAGCGAAATTTCGGGTCGTGCAGAGTTTAACTTTGTGCTCCAGATTGCCCGCGTCTTCTGCAGAATGGGTAGGTCCTTGCATGCTCGTCCGCTTCGTGTGCTGACCGCAGCAGGCTGTCATGTCCTTGCCTTGAACCTGGTCCGATCTTGGTCATTCGAGCGACCATCGACCAACTTACGGCTTTCGCCCCGTGTGGTATCCCCGATTGCGTCGACTTCGGCCCGTCCATCCGCTTTCCTGAAAAGGCGGTCCTCCATCCTCATCGACATTGATATCCCTTCCTTACCTCCAACTCGTCGTCCTTCACCGGAGAGAAAACTGCAGAAAATTCCTGAACAGGAAAGTATGGAAGGGGAAGGAGACCTGTTCGCGAGAAAGGCGGGCTTAGGAAGCTTGATGAAATCCGCCAAGCAGAATATCACCGTACCCGAATTCGATATGAGTGCGTTTTTTTGATCACTTTCAGACAGTGGTAGTTTGTTCGTGAACCAACAAGTACATTTCACTAAGAGCCAAAGAACATAGAAGGGAGGTTACTGTCCAACCTCAACTTCTTCTCGCTTCTTGAGTACCAGATCGGAACCAGTAACTCGTTTCCAAACATCCTGAACGTCGTGAACCACCGTCTCGAAGTGTGAAGTGGCGTCATAGGAACGAGTAATGAATATGTTGTCATCCCGCCCATCCGAGGTCGGTGTGTACAACGGCGAAACGGATACGAATCTGAAAAGACGGTCAGACAATGCAAAGCATAAGAATCGCGACTTCTTTGCTCACTTCTCATGTATAGGACCAAGAAGACTGAGACCAGGAACAATCTCCTGCTCCGGTCTGTGTGTTTCCACGATCGTGCTCACAATGGCAACGTAGATGTCCTTGGCGCAGACATTATGCGTAGAAGATACCATGGCGATGTAAATATCTTTGATGCAACATGAGAAAACTACCATGCCTTGCGACGAAGATACGCTCACCGTTCCGCCTGTTGACCTGATTCTGCGGGATAACAATCTGCACGCTATCAGAGTCATCGGTGCCAGGGATGGGATGCTTGAGGATACAGATGGCCCTGACAACTTTGCTTTCTTCCACGACACGAACCTTGCCGCTCTCGGTGGAGTTGCCGGCGCCAAAGTAACTAGGATCGCCAATGACTTGTTTCGCCTTGACGGTCTCATTTCCACTTCGAACCCCAACAAATTTGCCGTTCGAATCCGTGACGATCTCGTCGATGGGCTTATCCAGCATGTATGTACCGCCGTAAATGGCACTGAGGCGGGCGAAGGACTGGGGAAGTTCCCCTAGCCCATAAAGCGGATAAATATACGGAGACTTGCCATAACGGGCCATAGAGGAAGTGTACAGAATGATGCGATCGTAAGTTGGGCGAGCAACTTTGTTGATGTAGCTAGGGCGGGAAACATTAACCAATATCCATGTGGTAATATCGAAATCGAGGGTTCTCACTCATCGTCGAGATAGAGAGCCATGGCGTGGCCAATGAAGTCCTGGGTGCCTGGTTCAAGCTTGAATTTCTCGTAGACGGCCTTCATACTGTCCTTATCCAAATCAATACCTGAGAATAGATTCTGAGTCTGGTCCCTTCAACGCAAAATTAAGCACGGTCAACCTTGGTGAGTCACCGGGTCGTCGTCTTTCCATCCCTGGAGGAACTCGAAGAATTTCTTCGCTCTCCGTTTCTCAAAAAGGCCCATAAGAGGACTAATGACGGCTTCCATCTCGGTGCTAGGCACTTTGGAAATCCTGCCATCGCGGTAGACAAAATACCTGCGATTTGCTTGAATTCGAGGTAGCGCGTCACATCGGTGTGGATGAGGATCTTGGTAAGCTCTCCAGAGGCGATGATGAACTTGGGGATGAGATCGATGGCGTAGTCACGATCGCGGCCAAGTTCTTCGGGTGCCTTTTGAGTAGGCCTGAATTTACGCCAGAGCTAGGGGTGGGAAGAATGGCTGCGGCACACCGTGGACTGCTTGAGGGGGAGAAACGCACCTGGGTGAGATTGAGACTGGCGCTGTCACCGCCGTAATAGTCATTCCGATCCATGTGAAGGACCTTCTTCCCTTCTACTGACAATAGGCCAGAGAGGATGCATTCCGTCAACCCTGTACCCAAGACGATGACCTGATAGTAACTGTGTGAGCGACCGAGAGAACCACAGAGACTAGACAGGTTACATCGTATTCTTCATCCATTGCAGCTCTGATCCGCGATGTCCTCTAGATGTGTAGTAAAGTTGGATTCACAGTTCCAAGAGAAGAGGTTCTGTATCGATCAGACAGACACGTGGCTAGGAACGTGGCTACAAGGATATCAAAAATCATCAGCCTCTGAATGCTCAACGCTGTAGTCTTCCTCATCCCCTTTAACCCGTTTGTTGCGTCTGGGGACACCGTCTCCGTTCAAAGAATTTTTGCGTTTGCGAGGACGACCGTAATGATGTCCAGGGCTTTGATTCCGTTTCTGTTTCTGGAACCTCCTTGCGAATCGATGGACAGCTGGCTGGGAGTCAGCGATTCGGATTGTCTCAATTCAGAATCCTCGCCTTTCTTATGCTTTCGATAGCCTTCAGCCCAGCTCTTGTAAGACCGTTGCGGAAACTAAAGCAGATCGACGTATTAAAACCACGCAGACTCCGAGACCCCAAAAATAAACTTACACGATCACTGAATGAATTCCATCTCTCTCGGGTACCAAGGTCGTCCCAGTTCTTTGTACTGGCAACGTATCTTGCCATCACACGGATGTCCGCTCGGTTGATAATGGATCCACTTTGGGTCATGCGCTCTTCATCATCTCCAGTGTTCACCACGTCCAAGCCATCGTCATCGGACGCTCGATAGGAAGATGACGATGATTCGGAATCTGAACTGGACTCAGAGACGCCTACGTGTCTTCGATGTCGCTTTCTCGGTTTTGATTCGCGACTTCTCTTGGTGGACAGTTCCCGGTCTTCATCGCCATTGACAGAAACGTCTGCGTCATCAGGGTCGTTACTCCCTGATTCATCAGTCTCTGGTTGTGCGGCAGCCAGGATCTTGTCCGCTATGTCGTGACGGTAGTGCCAATGCGAAGCCCAAGACATTTGAGTGTGGTGCGGTGCCTAAGTGACACGTCTGTCTTTTAGTTATGATAAACTGTGCCACAGTGGTAAATGTGGAAGTACCTTTTGAGCGAGCAGCTCGCATAGCTCTTGCTTGGTTAGCGTGGGGTCCAGCTTGAGTCTCCAAGTGATAAATTTCACAAAGTATTCCTTGTCCTCGTCAGTGTATCTGTTCCCGTTCGCACCTGGTACGATACGAGATGGCGGGGTCGGCGATCGTGATGGTGGATCCGGCACTTGGACTTCCGCATTGGGGGCTGGCATAGAGGAATCGTACGTGGGAGAGGGTGCGGTTATACTATTAAATGTTTTGCGCCTCGTGAGAGCTTTGGGTGGCGGTTTTGGTTTGGGAAGGGAATTGCGACGTTTAGTATGAGATGAAGAAGTTGGAGGCGAGTCAAATTTTTTGACGTCGCCGCCAGGTTTGATGGTCGTATAAGGTGGCCTGACGGGGGGCTTGGGGGGTTCGGGTGCGTCTCCGAGACTGGCAACAAGGCGATCTATCCGTGGTTTGTGGTCTAAGTAGTAGTCTTTCCAAAGATTGGCCGCGTGATTGTTGACCTACGGCCAGATTCAGCGATTGATTCTTGAATACGATAAACTTTGGCAGCAAGCAAGAAATTCGTACCCCATGGAGACCCTCGATGGCTCGTCTATAGGTCAAGCCATTCTTCTTGGTATCGTGCAAGGCTTTCGCCAGCAACTCGTCATCATTCACCGAAGATCCAACGGGAGCGCTCAACCTGACCGCGTCCTGAAGGAACTGAGCCGGAAGCATCGCCTGGGCCAGAGAATTACTGAATGCCGCTACGGTTGGGTCCGGCTGCATGCCAGGATACATGCCGGGGACACCAGTTTGCATGGACTGATTCTGCATATGCGGATAAGAAAAATTCGAGAGCTGAGGTGGCTGCTGCTGCTGCTGGGTGGTTGAAAGAGTATTTTGGGGCATCATGGCCTGCCATGGTGTTTGCGGAAGCAATCCTGGAATGTTGGCGAAGCCATTGACTATCCCAAGGTTGTCCTGATACGACGATGTGCTCGAAGACGCCATCGGATTCATGCTCGTCGTCGTCGTGAATTGGGGTGGGTGTATGCGTTCGCCGATGACTTTGGAAGTCGCGGTATGTACGGCAGCGCGACGGTGACAGTCACAGTAATCGATTGTGTGACAGTTTATTTCATTAAGGGTTATCATCACGTGATAATAACTCACCGTGATGCTAGTTCCGTGTCAAAGAAAAATAATCGCTCGCAGCTTTGGGACGTCGACGTCTCGTCTCGCGTTGTTTGGTGTTGCGCAGGAGAGAGCGAATCAGGTATCTGCTTTATGGAGAGGAACCAGTGCGACTGGTGGAAACACTAAGAACTATGTCAATGGGCAATTCACGGAGAGCAGTACATCCCACTGGCACGACTTGCGCGACCCTGTATGATCCTCGACGGCTCTCATGTTGTATCAAGGCCAACTCATATTATAGGCTACTCAAACGATTCTCAGTCGTGTGCCGGAAACGACTCCAACAGAACTCGAGTACGCAATCAGTACCGCGGCTCTTGCATTCCAGTCCTGGAGTCGCACAAGCGTTCTTACCCGTCAGCAGTTTGCAATTGAGTGAGTTATTTCTGCAACTAAGCCGATGTTTACCTATTGTCATGCCGTGACAGTCTCCAACATCAGATCCGAACAAATGCTGACGCGCTGGCAACTAGTATCGTGTTGGAGCAGGGGAAAACATGGGCAGGTTTGAGAATGGCTTTTAGGTATATCACCTCCACAATGTTGACATGCACCGCAGATGCGCACGGAGACGTCAAACGCGGTCTCCAGGTGGTCGAACACTCTATTGGTGTTACTTCCCACCTCATGGGCGAAAAATTGGAAGGCACGAATGGCATTGCTTCCCTTTTCCCACACGTTCTTACGCTCTCCCAGTGAGCAAAGATATGGACACTGAAGTCCGACGTTTACCGCTCGGCGTATGTGCTAGGTTTGTCTGCTTGATGTCACCACTCCAGGACGCTCATAATACCCGATCATTAGCATAGCGCCATTCAATTTTCCTGCGTACGTTGTCAGCTATCAGGTCGTTTTGAGCTCTATTGAGAGCTCTTAGGATGATTCCTTTGTGGACCATCCCATTGGCGATTGCGACCGGTAACACTCTCGTTCTCAAACCGTCCGAGCGCGATCCTGGTGCCGCCATGATTTTAGCAGAACTTTGCGAACGCGCCGGTACGTTTCTAGGATCTGATAATGGACCGCAAGTCACAAGGAGGCGGCCCAACATATGTGCTCTATTGCAGGTCTTCCCCCAGGCGTCTTGAATGTCGTCAATGGAACTAGGTCCATCGTCAATGCTATCTGTGAGCATCCGGATATCAAAGCGATTAGCTTTGTTGGCGGAGACTCCGCAGGAAAGCACATTTATCAGACGTTCGTACGAGTACCCGTGCTTGCCAATTCACGCCAACTGACAGAAGCCTGATGCAGAGCCACGAATCACGGCAAACGTGTCCAAGTAAGCCTGCCGTTATTTTGCATTGGAACTGTATAACGTCGTCCATCTCTCTCAGTCGAATATGGGCGCCAAGAACCACGCGGTGATCATGCCTGATGGTCTGTCAGAGGGCACCCCATCTCTCTCAGAAAGGAGACTGACTCCAACCCCTCCCAGCCAATAAAAACTTGGCACTGAATGCTATCATCGGTGCTGCTTTTGGCGGTACGATTCCTCGAATCGTGTCTGTCTTTCGCTTGCTAACGTAAACCAGCGGCCGGCCAGCGCTGTATGGCTATCTCAGTAGGTAATCCCATCTCACGTTGCCTGTGCCAGCCGCTGTCTGATGATGTCTCTTCAAAGTCATACTAGTTGGCGACACTCGTTCTTGGCTGCAAGATATCATCGAAGGGTCACAGAAACTTAGCGTCAATGGAGGCTTTGAGAAGAACGCTGATTTGTCTGTCATAATCGCCTCATCTTCTGCATTTCCAGCTCACTTCTTAATCAGAGGGCCATTGATTTCTCCAGAGGCCAAGGCAAGGGTCATTCAGCTCATATCCTCGGCAGTGCAGGAAGGTGGCAAGATCCATCTCGATGGCCGTCGGCCCAATGTGCCCGACTATCCCCACGGCAATTTTGTAGGACCGACGATAATCGAAGCAAGTACCAACATGAAATGCTATCGGTAGGTATCAACGTCATCAACAGTTGTCATTGTTGAAAGCTTCAAATTTCAGAGAGGAGATATTTGGACCAGTATTGACCGTTCTGCAAACTGATACACTGGATGATGCTATAGAGATCATCAACGCCAACAGGTATGGCAATGGTACTGCCATCTTCACACAATCTGGCGCAACTGCACGCAAGTTTGAGAGCGAAGTACAAGTTGGCCAAATCGGTGTCAATGTACCAATTCCCGTGCCTTTGCCCATGTTTTCTTGGAGTGGGAATAAGGTACGCTATAGTCCCAAAGGTACATATTGGTTGGAAGATGAGAATGGGAATCGCAGGGCAGCTTCTTGGGCGACTTGGCCTTCAACGGTCAAAGGTAAGCGGGTTGATCCCCTCAATGGAGTCGCTCAGACTCGGACCCTTGCTTAGTGCCATAAGGTTCTACACCCAGAACAAGGTATGGGCACTTCAACTTGTATTAATTGGCTTCTGCTTATTTTTTAGACCATCACAAGCTTGTGGAGGGCGGAGGACGCTATCGGGAACCGCGCCGCTGTGAACATGCCTGTCCACAACTGAATATATACTGGGGAGAAGGCTGGGAACCGTGTAACGTGTAATACCACAACGTGGTCTAGTTTTGTGACAGGAGTGATCCATCAAATTGATATCGAACCAGCTGCTTTGTCCAAGAATGCGTGCGAAAGAGCCGTGGTGTGCTTGAAGCACGTCTCAAATTCTTCCTGTTTTCCATAGGAATTACAGCATACATCAACGCAGATCGCAAAGATAACACGCACGATACCACCATAATACGGATCAACGATAGATTTTCCATCCAGGCTCGAACCCCAAAGATCGACAACAGCGACAGAGTCACTGGGCATCATGCGCTTGAGATACGCAAGGTTCGAGTGATCCGCAGCTAATATATGCGTGAACGTGGTGAAGTCGTTCTTTGTGACCCGACGAGCCCTACGGGAAATCGGGACCTTGAACTGGACACGTAAGGTGAACTGGGATTCAAAAGAGAACGTCCGTATTCAAACCTTTCTACACGTCGAAATCGTACTGCCAGTGCGATTGTCAATAAATTGTGAGTCTGTGGAACATGGACGCGCGCACCGCTCGTCAGGCAGGTCTCCGACGTGATATCCAGCGGTACCAGCGCTGTCAACGTAGATATCGATTCCTCGTTTGGCAGCGATGTCCCTGAGAACTGCTTCGCCCATCGGCGAGCGACATATGTTGCCCAGACAGACGATGAGGACCCGAAGCGGAGGGTTCTGGGTCGACGTCGACATATCAAGTTCGAGTTGAAGTTTCCTCTCCGATAGAATGTCTCCTCCTATCCAGATTTTCTTGACCACGATAGCCTCGCAGCCTGCTCTACGGCAACGTCAAGGTATATCCAACGCCCTTTGCCGTCCGATTATATCTCATTGAATGTTCTGTTCTGGACAGAATATCTGCTACGGACTCTACAGGTCAAAAAGATACCGTTCACTTCTTACGATTTGGCCAGCGATGAGCAAGCTAAGAGACTTTGGCGAAGGAAAGCACCACCAGGCGATTGGCTATTCCTCACATCTATCAGATGCCGTGCTGACTCGACGGGGTCTGCGGACAGACAAGCAACAGCTACCAGGAATTTTGATCGGTAATCGGTTTCCGGGCGTACGTCCGCCTCTACCAGTGTCTAGTCCGCGTACTGATCTTACGGATTGTATCTGGCCTGTGTGATCAACAGACATTCACCGACTTGTATGTATGCACAGTTGATGTTCATGTTTTTCGGTCATCAACGTTCGATCAGCGAAAATGCAGTGGAATTCGGCGAACTTGATACGTTCCTCCGGCTGAACGAGAAGTATGACGCAAGTCTTGAGGAGGACAGGCCAGCGCCTGTCGTCCAACCCGTCGGAGTACCCGGCGCCGCCGAGCCCCTCCAGATGACGCCAGATCACATTCGGACCAAGATCCTTGCCACGACTCCGTCGCCTTTGAGGAAAGGCAAATCAGCGGGGATTCCAGTAAACAAACGGGTCGGTGAATTGGATGTTGGCTCGGAACTGGTCGGCTTTGGTTTGCAAGGTGTCAAGGTCACTCATGATGAATTGGCAGACCTTGTTGCAGAGCTGGGACTTGATGGTGATGAAGCGGGTGACTTGGTCAAGGGTTTGAGTGGGTTCGATATAGGAAAGGCAAAGTCGACGTCCAACAGTGGCGATGCCAAGGAAATGCGTAAATCGGTCTCCGAGGTTCTGGATACGAAGGAGCCGGATACTCCAGTTGGTGATGTGGAGAAGGAATGATGATATCCCTCAGCTTTAGCCGATAATTATCGGGACTGGAATTTATACTTGGCAATGTGGACCTTTTCGATCGATGATAGGCGGTACCGGTAAGAGGATGTGATGCAAGTGTCTACACACCGTACCTTGGCGCCGTTCTGGACAAACCCTATTGCTACCTACACTTCGCAAGTACAGAGGGTGACGTCGGTGATTAGATGAACGCGTACCATTCCCCGAGAGCCATCTGACGGTAAAGAGGTAGAGAGTACAAGAATACAGTCACATTGCAAGAGATGGGCCTTCACACAGTTTCACGATTCGCCATCCGAGGCTCGTGATCGGCGACGGCGAAGGGGAGTGGATTGCAACGGGCCAGGAGGTATCACAGTATCCGGTACTTCCGTTTTGAGAACCTTTAAAGAAATAGGCATCAGCATCCCGACCAAGCGTTGTCGCATGAAGACAATGTACAAATCCATCGTCTGTGCTCCTGCTCCTGCTCCTTCTCGACCTCTTGATCCTTCTTGGGGGGACAATATCTTCGAAACTGGGACCAGGTTGCCGCTTCTCTACGGGTTCGGGTGGCGTAATAGGTGTAGTGGGACTTTCTGTACGGACCAATTCTTCGCCGGAACGCTTCACGATGGCGGGTAGGAAGCAGGCGGCGAGAATAGTGCAAGTCACGCTGAAGAACGCCACTGCGGAGACGAGCGCCACAAACAACGGGAAGCGAGTAACGACGCCACTGCGGAGCGTAATGCGGTCAGTTATATGCAAATAATAAAGCAAAAATGAAGACATACCGGACACCTTGGTGCTTGACGGTACCAGCAAGGGATGCAGCAAGTACGCTTACCTCACGGCCTTCACCACGGCCTAAACTTTTCCATCTGTCTTGGCGGCCAAGTTGGATATATGCGAGCATATCTGAGACAGTGGGCGCGTATGACTTCAACAAAGCCACATCGAATGCGACGACATTCGACTGGCCAGAGAGAAATGCCCAGGAACTCGACCTCGGTGGGAGGGCAAATGTCTGTGTGGCCGATGTGAGAAAAGCGAGTTTTCGGAGGTCAAAACTCTCACTGGTCGGCGGACCATGGTGATAGTGTCGTTCGTGAGTGTGGATAGTGTCAAAGACGTCATGAAATTTCCGAGTGCCAAGTTTGACTCGCAGACAGGAATGACGAGATGCAACGAAATATCATAGGCTTGCTTTGGCACCAGTGGTGGCAGGTTTACCAGCGCGTAGGGCGGGATTCCGTCCCTGTCACGAGAACGTGGTAGGCGTGAACGATAGAGCAGACGACACAACGAACCCGTATTGCAGGTAGACATCAACATTCCAATTGACCGCGGCAGCGCGCCAGACGACCCACCCAGCGGCGATAGCAAGAAAGGTAAGGAGAGGAAGGAGAAGAAGGAATATGGCGAGCGGGACCAGCTGTGGGCCGAACGGCCGCAGTTTCGCTAGTCCTTTGGCAAGTAACCAGGCTGGCAGAGTCTGCGCCAGCTGGGAGAACTCTCCCGTCATCGTGCGCGTCGGCGACGAGAAGTCCTGAGCATCTCCGGGTCGAGGCTTTAGGTGGGACATGATGGTGGTCAAGTTTGACGTTCACAACCATGTCAGACATCGACCTGCGCAGCCTGCTCGGCCTTTCGCCGTCGTCCTCAGCCATTTCGAATCAAATCGCCCGTCTTCTGCGTCTCATAAACGACCAGCAGGACGCTACCGCAACCGTTCCTGCGATCAAGTCCTACCCAGACGCCGTCTATTTCAACTACTTTAAACTCGGATTCAGTCTCCAGTTTGTGCCCAGCAAGGGCTACAAACCGGCCGTGGGTGTTGAGCGAGCAGGTCTTTACGAGGACAAGTTGTCTCTGGACAGCATCGATCTATACAACGTTGACATGTCGCAGGCAGCGAGAGCAACGTCCGAAACGGTGTTCTCGCCGTATCCCGTCACCCCTTTCGCAATCGCCCTCAAAGACAGTGCGATGTTGCAAGTCACGCAGGGAACCACAGGGAAGGATTTCGTCCACGCTCTCGGGGAACCTGAACGGAAGGGTGGAGGAAGTGGTCCGTCTAGCGGTTCCATAGGCATCTGGTGCGAGTGGACCAAGGAAGGCTTGATGATTGAGTTTGGCGGGGACGATGCTCGTGGTCCGCACGCATGGGAACGAGGAAAGGACGCTGTCTGGCGGGTCATGACCATCTTTAGACCCACGTGAAGACGCCGACTCCTGACCGTCATCATGGCCGCACCGATATCAGTGACCACGCTCGATTTGTCTGGAAAGTATATCATGGTACAGTGATTCTTAATTCGAATTTACAGACGCAGTTGACGCGACTGGGCTGTGGGCTTGATCATCAGAACAAAGAACAAAGTGACTCGACAGATAAGATGCTCGAATTACAGGGAATCAGCTGGTTCATGCGCAAGGCAATTCAGATGGCCTCGATCTCTCTCAGCGTCAAACATTATAAAGATGACGCCGGTGTGGAGCGTATCGATATCGACCAAACCATGAGTGGTGGCATATCTGGCACATCGGAAAGACGGATCCTCGATTGGACCTACAGGGAACACGAGGACCACATTTTTGGTGCTCTTCTGGGAAAGTCGAGGAGATTGAAGATGGAGGACATCACAGACCCTTTCTTGAAAAGTGATTGGCTCCCGGACACTGTTGAGCACGGCGTCATTGAATCATTCGTCGAGAGCGATACGCCCAAAAGCAACAACGTTTGGACTGTCAACCAGGTATCCACAATCATTCCGCACCTTCAACGTTCGTTCTCATTCGCAGCACTTCCTAGGTCTGGGGTTTCGAGTTAGTGGAAGGTGATCGTAAATACGCGAGACACCTCAAATTCTCCTCTCCCCAAGAGGACCTTGAGCTTCGTCTGATATATGACTACGGTCAGCCTCATGGCATTCTCTGTGTTTTCGTAACTTATCTGTCTACAGGCGGCCCACTGTAGGGGGTGGTTTTGCGTGTCAAGGGTGCCATGCCAAGAAATATCTTACTCATCCACATTAGCCAATCAAAAATGAAAATTTGATGGCAACGACATTTTATCCCTCCACCCTCATACTAGTACTTGCGAACCACTGGTGTAGGTTCCGAGCAGACAGGTCGTCCCATGCATGGAGGAGGGAAGGAATACGGAGAACACACATCAGTCGCAGATATCCGCACTGGAACCCGAGGCACCTGAGCCTTGCGAGCCGACCTGGTGTTCCCGTGTTGGTCAAAGAATTGCATCCAAGGCACCTCGTCTGCACTCTCAAATTATTCGATTCGTCCTGTACATCAGAGGTCCACGACCTAAGGTTGACCTGCCATGTTTGTGATTTGGCGAGTCCTTGTTGCATCATTATCGTAATTGAATGCACATTCACACAGCCCCAATCCCATTCCTGAACATCAACTTCTCCAATCGATCCGGGTCATTTGAACTTGCTATCGAGTCGACATGGATGAAAGCCACGCGACGTTTCGTCTCTACGCCACTACTGTTTGCATTCACCATCGCCTATTTCATCAGTCTGGCGTTTCTTTCACGCGCTCAGTCTTTTCTAACGCCTGCGTCATCCTGGCTTAGTTGCACCTCGACGTTCTGGAGTCCGAATGCGGAATGTGGTCTCAATGGTCAGGACTGTCTGCCTTTCCTGTCCACCAGTTACGACCTGCGTTGTCCTGCGATGTGCCACGGCGTCATTCTCCAAAACCCTCGGACTGTGGGTAACACGCAAGTTGTCTTCAAGCCGTTTGTTGTGGGTGGTGGGGATGCAGATCACACCTACCGAGGAGATAGCTTCATCTGTGCGTCGGCATTGCAAGCGTGCGTCTTTATCGCCCTCATGATTGTATCCACTCAATATCACTCTTCCAGTGGGGTCATCGCAAATTCCAGAGGAGGTTGTATATCCGTGCAATTAATCAACAACTTCACCTCTTTTGTTTCGCATGCTGCGCACGGCCTCAGCTCGCTCAATTTTCCCACAACGTTTCCAATCGGCTTTCGGTTATCGTCAACAACGCATCTCGGCCAATGTACGGATCTCCGTAATCACGCTCTTATGTTCAATATCCTCGTATCCGCGTCGTTATTCCTGGTTATGCGACCACACCCGCTCATTCTTTATTGGTGTTTGATATGCATCGGATTCTGGCACGTTTCCCTCTTTTCCCACCCACGTTCATTCCCCCCGGCGATAGACGTCGCATTTGGTGCTTTTCTCCCGACACTCTTTGTAGCTTACGTTTTCTGGCGAAGTGCCATTCGCTTTACTCTCCCGGCATTCAAGGCCACCCCCATCGAGGCCACTGTATGGTACGTTGGGCCGTTTTGGCTTGGGTTGATCGCCGACTCCACCTTCAATATTCCTATCGGTCGTCTCATCGCGTCCGATATCGGGAAACGTTCCGGATCGGTTGGTTCCTTTGTCGTCATTATCGTGGTCATTCTGCTATTGACCGCCAACCAAATGAGAATCATGCGGAAGACTGGCTGGCTTCCATATTACTTGTGTTGGTACACTCTTTGTTTGACCGTCATCTTGGTGATATCGCTGCTGCCGGGGTTGCAACTTCGACTTCATCACTACATCATCGCCATGTTTTTCCTTCCTGGTACTGCTTTCCCAACACGTCTGTCAGCGATTTATCAAGGATTTCTTCTGGGTTTGTTTCTCGAAGGAGTAGCTGCATTTGGGTACGATCCCATTGTGCAGTCTGCTGCAGTTGTAAGCCTACACAGTATTTAATCATCGGGCAGTGACTGATGTTCGTTTCAGTTGCGTCGTGACGCATTTCTGGGATCAGCTCTTCCTAGGTTCCTGACCACCTCTAGCAGTTTTAACAGCTCGATTCCCCTTCTCAACCAGACGATCTCATGGCATGCACACAATAACCGGAGTGAATTCTCCTTACTCGTTGACGATGTCGAGCGATACATTGGCCCTGCTGTCAACTTTTCCCTTGCATGGCTAAACGCGAGCCTACCTCACTTCTTTCGGCTAGCTGTAAGTCGTCATCATGTTGGATAACGCGACCAAGGTATTAACTCGAACGTTTGGATGATCAGTACGTGAGTGATGGAATAATCGGTGACTTCACGATGCCCGCTATGCTGTGGCCAAATGGGACATGGGTAGACCCACTTCCTGGACCTTCCTAGTCGTCGTATGCTATGTTTTATAAGGACACGTGATCTCGCCCTCTTTGACTTTTTCACGGCGTGCCAAATTACCGCACATTCCCGTCTGGCAATGCAACCCGCAGTGTCCACTACAACCCACTGCGGAATTTTCTACACTGAACATCACACCGACAACCCCATCCATAACCCGCTTTCATCCGGAAGAGATCCAACCCGACGACGTTATGAAGACGAAGAACAGAAACCCTGATCGCCAGGCCGTAGTCCTGGATACAGAAATAAACTGGCAACCCACAGCCGATCCGGCTGCATGGAACGATGAACCCGTGCAGGACGGATCATTGACGTTGGAAGAGATCAGGAACCGGGAACGTTGGGCTAATGTCGACAACGTGCGAGACCTGATCTCGTTCTGGAGAGATGGCATAGAAGCCGCGAAGCGGAACGAGGTGCTGTCTATGCAGGATTTCCTTGAAAATCTCAGTCGCAATCCGTGGGGTGATTCCGACAACGAATGGCGGTACGCCTATAGTTCGAAAAGTTGGGGGTCGCAACGGCGGGAAAGTCGAGATTCGTGGCACATTGGTACCGATAGTCCATGGGGGAAGGCAGAAGTGCCAACGTCGATGCACACCAAAGTGACAGCGTCTGGATCTCAGGACATTCATACTGGTTGGAAGCCACGGACGGTCCAGGAGACGAAGAAGAAAATAAAACCAACCAAGAGTGACGCCCATGCGCTTGTGGAAAACATTGCTAGTCAACAAGCAGTCGATCCGGAACGTAAGCGAAGGATGCATGAATTCTTTGAGGTAACTAAATGATTCTAGCCTCTGTGTGCAACTGAGCCGTATCTTTGGTCATGGCGCAGATACCGACAAGTAGTCAACTAGAAAAAATTCGGGAACTGATTCAACACCTCCAAAAGGCCGGTCACCAGTAAGCCCACTCCGATGTACCTTTAGAATCACTCAGTCAACTTTCGTCCCAGTCATCGATCTCCATCGTAGCAAGGGCCATGCCAGCTACTAGTACTGTATATTGTGTACTAATCTTTATCCATTTACTATATCATGACGAGTCTGAATCAACACGTGGTAGTAAGTTACTAAGAACGTTAACCTTCATGATAACAAACCCGGAGAACATGACATCCCTACTCTCGTCCCTCAGCCCGCATATATGCATACTGCCGTCGCCCGACCTCGAGGATCTTCTAGCCGAGTCAGGTCTCCCGAATCTGTCGCAAATCCTACAATCATTCTCGCCAATACCAAATGGTGTGACCAATTCCTTCTGTTTATACAGAAACTGAATCACGGTTGTAGTGACGACCCGGACGACATCACTCACGCCTATTCAGCACAAGACCTTCTCCCTTAGATTCTCAGAATTGGCAGAGATCGAAGACGCTTGTCGGGAAAATGAGGCAGAACGTGCCGTACGCACGATTGACTGGATGAGTGCCCGCATCGGCAAACGCTGTGCGCGATGGGTTGACGAGATGGACAATGTCGACCACGCTGAGATCGCCAGAACGCCTTGGTGGGAGGAGCTTAGGCGATGTGTTGAGGGCGATCACACACCCTCAAGGTTCGAATGCTGGAATCATCCTGTTGCGAGTGTGTGTTCCCTCTAGATCTCTGTTGGATGATCCACTTACATCTGTGCAGTTATTTTGGCAGTGTCTACATCGACCGTCAACCCCCTGCAGGCACTTACCGCTTTGCATGCGAGAGCCTTAGACTTTCCCCCATGGGTTGATTCTGCGGTATTAAAGTATACTCTAGTAATTCACTCCCAGCAATCTAGTCTCACCAATGAAGAGTGCGTATTTGGTGAACCATACTCGCTGTCCCTTGATATATCTGACGGGTTATCAGAGCCACTGCACTGTTCAACGGAGTGAAGAAACAATACGGCCTTGAGTCCTACCTTCTCTCCCTCTCATTGCCAACACCACCACCCCCTCCAGTCCCAGTCCCCACCCTTTTGCCCCGCCTTCCTCCAGTATCTGCGCTGAAATCTCCAGAGGATCTACCCTCACCAGACGGGGGGACAATGGGTTTGCCGCATTCAACATTGGCCACCGAGATAGGACAAAATACGTTGAGGATGAGTCAAGACGATATAAAGGCGATTGCTCAATTCTGCAGGGACTTTCTTTGCAAGAGTACTATCGTGTGGATCGAAAAGTGTGTGATGGAATGGAACGAAAACGTGATAATCCGTGTTTCCTGGTGCATTCCTCTTCGCTCATTCGAATCATGCGTCTAGTTTAATTCATCACGGCGACTCCCGTCCCGTTTATTCTCTTCAACGCGTCGTCTATTCGGTTCTCCGTCGCCATCCCCAGGACCCACCAGTGCTTCAGGACCTAGTTCCCCTGCTGCAAACTGGCCACCTTCGCAGAACAACACTCCGATGACCCCTTCCGGAACAGTCCTTAGTCGAGTTGGTCAGCATCGCCGTTTGGCTGAATTTGCGGCTATTCTAGGTGATCTTAAGATCGCATTGAACGTTTTCGATTCCCTACGGAAGGAAAGTAATACCGGGGCTGTAAGTTTTTTTTTTTTTCACTAGGCATTTTCCAAGACTGAGTCAGTGTCTGCGCGTCACAGGAAGTTCTGCCCATGTTAATGTCGCCTTCTCCGTCCATCCCAAGTCTTGTATCCAGCGCCTTATCAAGTATTAATACGTCTAATTCTGAATCACCAGCTCACGCCCTCCTGCGCGCACTTTCTTACGCTATCCGTTGGGAAAGTCGAATTACTTCTCAAGACTTTCTCAGCGACGTGCTTGCGGGAGAGCAGTGGCTCGTCTGGGCAGCTGGCAATGTGTGTTTCATTCGTTCAGTTGTCTGGAATGCGCTGACCACTTATCTCATCGACCAATCAAGGCAGAAGAAATGCCTTCTGCCCTCTTGCTTGCTCAAGCAGCGTTGCTGAGTTCTCGTAAAAATCTCCGGCGCAAAGCTGCTCTGTGGTACTTGTTTGCGGCGAATCGCCTGGAAATGTGTGGGAATGTACGGACTTTTCATTACTTTGAGCCTTCACTTCCGAACCTGATGAACCATAGAAACCTCTCACAATGTATTTTCTTCGTCGTGCACACCAACTTTACAAGATGAAGCCCGTGAAGCATCTTTCTCCTTCGTTCTGGGACTCCGAGGGTTTGGCAGCAGCAGATAAAGGTCTTGATGCGATTATTTCTGGAATTGAGCATCCATTAGGTAGGCCGAGTTTTGTTCAACCGATTTCCATCACACTTACGGCGTACGTGAGGTCGATTGCTGTATACCACTGGGGATGTGGCCGCAGCTGTGCGACTTTTCGTCGGGCTTCTGCGAGGATCGTCTATGCTATACCCAACGTCCCAACCGGAAGTCAATGGAGACGCAGAACCCAAAACGCCTAGTCCGGATGGAGTTTTTGTGGAGGACTTCCGCATCGCACTAAGCGTATGTTGGTGATTCCATCAGGAGCTCATGTCCTAAAAAAGCATCAGCATTTCAAGGCATCGACGCAAGGCCAAGAAAAACTCTCCGACCTTGCGCTCCCATTTACGTTCTACTCAGGACGCCGGGTGAAGGTACGGCTACCACGCAACCACATCGACATCGAGACGACAGAATGGGGAAAGAGGGAAGAAACGTGGACGTCGTTTTGGAAACAATATGGCACGGAAGGCCTCCAGAGAGGCGGGAATGCATTTGTCGACGGTTTGCGCCTTTGCTGATCATCATTCCATTGCTGAGCATTCCTCTAGAGACGTTTTGGGTCGAACTTGAAATTCGAAACCCGCTGGATACTGATGTGAATCTGTCTAACTTCACCGTTGTTGTGCGAGAATCAAATTCTCCGGACCCAGAGTCAGCGAGGCACTTTGTCACTGTTGAAACGATCAAGGATGTTATTCTTTGTGCACGGGAAAATCGGATGGTATAGTTTTCGTAAGCTTTCGGTCAAACAATTCCTCATGCACACACACAGGTTCCCTTATGTGTCAAGTCGAGTCGCCCAGCAAACCTCGCAATTACTCATGTCCAATACGAATTCCTCTCCATTTTAGCTGCCAAGGAATCATTGGCTCCTTCAGAGCAGAAGCCAAAAATTCTGATACCACACAAGGAAACCTTACCCAGCGTTGAGGTTGAAGAAGCCCGTCACAGGCTACTCGCCGAGTTTGTGGATGACAGCCAACTTGTTCTAGCTGATGGAGAAGTCAAAGAATTGAAATTGTGGCTTTCGAATGCGGGTACGAGTGACATCCGGGAATTATGGATGGTAGATGGCGCTGATGACGAAGTCTGGGTTGACATTGACGGCGATGCATGCGATAACAGCAGTGAGTTACTAGACAACGCTTAATCTCCTTGGACACTTTTGGGCATTAACACATCACAATGACATGCAGCGACGACGTTAAGTACAGAAAGCTACGAGTCGCGAAATTCGTTCTTGCCCCACACCCCATATCGCATCGATCTGCCCGCGCTCCACGGATCACCTACACTAGGACCCAAAGGCAGTATAGAGTTCTCCATTTACCTGCACGCCGATATTGCATCACAACTTGAGCAGTCCCACCAAGACCTCCGGCTACTCTTCGTTTTTCGAGGGGTTTGTCAGTATTTTCGTCTATACCTCATCTCACCCAATTGATTTACAGCACGATCGCGAATCATTTCATGCTACGCGAGTCTTGCGAAATTATAAAGTCCGGCCGTCTCTTGCTATCTCAGCCAATGCGGCACCGAGTCTCTCTCTGGATCAACTATTCAGACTTGATCTTGACTTGACCAATCTCATGTCACCTGATACCATCAATATCCGGCAAATTACAACAGTTAGTCCCAGTTGGAGGAGCACCAGCATCGCGGAGCTATTCCCGTGAGCCTGGCCTCTAGTGCGCCATGATTGTTGTTCATCCCTACTTCGCCCAGTGACCATGTTCCATCAAATCAGTCGATGCGTCATTATCTCGGCATTACGGAGTGGTCCGATCGTGACGACCCTCAAAAAAGTTTGGTCTTCGTCTCTGAACAGCTAAGAAGTGTTTTCGAGGGCGTGTCCTCGACGAATTCCAATCCGCCTGCTACCAGTCTTATTTGCAGTCACCTATCTCATGTGAGTGCCTTACCCGGGT